>BMAV01019965.1:329972-342440 GCA_019973955.1 Trichonephila inaurata madagascariensis
ATATTTCCTGTCTTAAAACGCATTAGTTTTATGTCCCCCAAACTTAGTTTTTTTTTTTTAAGTTAATTTTTAGATAAAACAATTAACAGCAAGTAAAATAATTAATCTAATATAAACTATCCAAATAAGCTCTTCTTTTTCAGTATTTGGCAATAAAATAATCGCAATTTTGGGAAAACGATCTCAAAATTGTAGATTTAAACTACAAAAAAGTTAAATATTAGAGAAATATACAGAATTTCTTTGCAATTTGAACTTAAAAGTGTCAATATTTTCCAAAAAGGAAATGCATTACTTGTAAATATCCGCAGTTAGAAAAACGTCCATACAGAATCCATTTCTTTTTCCACATAATTAGAAACTCTTTTTTTTTAATACTAACACGAAAGTTAAAACATAAAAGACAATATAGGCTAATCCTAATTTTTATTTAACATATAGCTTTCGTGAGAATATACTGAAGTTACTTAATTCGTCAAAGTTTTGAATATCAAAAAAATAAAAGGTTAACATTAGTTACGAAGTAATTTGAAAAATGGAGAAGAGAAGGGAAAAATTAAAGGCTTACATACTTAAAACTAAATTTTCTTAAGGGATTTAAATTGTCTCTTGTACTAAATGTCTATTTCTTTTTAAAGAATAATCGCTTATATCGCAATATTATCGCTTATAAATAATAGTTTTTTAATATTTTTATCCTAAAAAGCTATGTTTTACTTAGCTATATTTATGAACTTGGGTGAAAAAATAAATAAACCAATTTTTGAATGACTTATGTGTGCGGTATACTTTTCCCTTCCTTATATAATATAAATAAAAATAAGCATATATCTTCTTTAAAGTTTCAATTGGCACAATTGTTATACATAATAAAAAGAATATATTATCTTTTAATGATTCATCGTAGTTTCCCCTCTCACATATTTACCACATATCTTAAATATAATTTACAATAAAAAAGTCTACAAAATCACAGAGAAAAATGCCAACTAGTGCATATTAATTAAAATATTCTAACAATTCCTATAGAACCAAAATTGGGGGGTTTTGTACTAATAAGATAAGTCTCATATATTTAACTTATATTTACGTTATCATTGCAAAATCTGCAAGTTTATCTGTTTTTATTCGTAAAACAGTAATAAATTAACATCAAAACATAGTTAAAAATTTTCATTTTTAATTTAATACAAATATTACCAAAAAATACAAAAATAATATCATCAATAAAAACATAAATTAAAAAAAAATTATACAAATATTTCTTTTTCCAAGCAAATTCTTATTCCTCTTTTTTAAAACCAACGATCATCACTACTGATTATTCTAAACAAATTTTTCAAATTCGCCTTGACGTAATGGAAACAAAATAAAACAACATTCCAAAATTCTGATATATTTTACTTAAAAAAAAAATCCATTCTAATGCATTGCACTTAAATAAGTATTACATTACGCAGATACGATTCCCATTCTACGATTACGATTCCTATAAATAGCAGCACATTCGAAAACGACTTCCTCAACTCAGTGAACAGCTACCACAGTTAACGACTTCGAAGAGCGGGGAGACAGCGGAAAAGGCAGGGGGTAATAACGGGCCCTCTATTATATGTATTTCACTGATAATTAACATAATCAGACCTATTACCGTAACCCCAGCCGTATTCACACACACGCCTTGTCTACGGCCGCGCTAGCAGCTCAGCCGCGCCGCTGACTGATGGGTTTATAAGCGGTGAACCATTCCAGGCTGGCAACGGCACGCTACAGCAACGCTTGCCGCCAAACGGATCGGAGAAATCGCGGCGGAAATTCGGTGGCTTCGTGGTAGCGGCGATCTTTATTATTATTTTTTCTTCTTTTTTCATTCTCAACTGTGCTCTTTTGAGGTGTTGTGGAGTAAAATTTTTTTTTCTCAAAAGGAGGATTTTAAACGTTAATAAGTGATTAGCAAATAAATTCGAGAACTCTTGAATCCACTCATGGCTGGTTTAAAAGGGATAATTTGTTTTGACTTTGTTTTCTAGAGATTTATACTCTTAATTGCGGGGGACTTTTATTGTATTTTAATTGTCGAAGTGTAGAGTGGTATCGAGAGGTTGTAGAAACAAAAATTTTACTCTTCTTCAATTTTTTTTCCCCATGTCAGTTAGGGGGGATTAAGTCTTTAAATGGTGTTTTAGCAAGCAAATATTTGAATTCGATGGATTTTAAGTTCGATATATATAGTTCTTGTACTGTTTTTAAATAAGAATCCACACATACACACACACATATTCCTTCTTTCATCAAAACACAAGGAAAATTTTTGATTTTTGTACTGTTTCATTATTATTTCACAAACTAAGATTCTAAAAATATATATTTTTTTTTTCCTCTCACAAAAGATAAATTAGTTTTTTCTTCCAAGACAAATGTATTTAATCTTTAAAAAAATAATTAATACATGAAACGTTGATATTGTAAGCAATAGTACATTAAAGGGGAAATTTAAATGACATTTAATGAGAAGATCAACCTATCCTCCTCCTAAAAAGCATCAAATAGTAAATGCATAACTTTAAAGAAAAATATTATAAAAGTTTGTATTTTTGGTATAAATTTTTTCCCACCTAATCGTAAAGAATGGACAGAATGTTTTCAAAATAATTTAAATTTTATATATTTTCTTTAAGATTGTTCTTCATGTATTATAAAATTCTATAGATTGTAATTTCATGTATTATATAAATTGATCGGAATTTTACATACATTATACTTCAAACAATAATAATAAGGCATTTTTTCACAAATACTGCACCAATTGTTTTAATTTTACAATTTATAACAAAAAATATTACGAAAAATTTGCAATTTTTAATATCTTATAATGAAGATGATAAGGTTATCGAGTTAAACATAGCCACGCTTTAAATTTTAAACCAGGATGTTTTTTTTTTTTGAAGAATGAGATAGAAAAAAATGGATAAAAAAAGGAAATAATTGGTTTTTTTTTTCCTCACTCTTTCCGAAAACACGTCACGATTCTTACCTTAATATTATTCGTACATCAGTTATCGACAATATGTCATATGATCCCTCGTGAATAGTGGGTTATTCTTACAATATTTAAATTTCCCTGGCTTCCTACTCAAATGTCTTCCTGTATCAACTTCAATCCAAGACCTAATTTATTCGGTGCAGCAGCGAAAAAAAAAAATTTTTTTTTTTTTGCTTTTAATTAAACATTTTTTTTCCCTCCCGTAAACGTTGGAGGTCAATATAAAAAAAATAGATGCAATTTTTTAAAAAATATCTTATTTTCATTGTGTTTCTATGACATGGTATTTTTTTAAAGGATTTTACTAATTGCATTATAATAAAAACACTTGTATCATCTTTTTAAGGCTGTCTTAGCCTATTGTTATAGAGCCTGAATTATATTCAGGACACATTTTCATATGGAAAAAATATCTTAATTTTCATGAAAATACGCACTTTATGTACTTGTTTATATTACAACGTTTTTAAAATTTGAAAATATTACTAAGATAATTAATTTTTCCAATTAACGTGTAAAGTGAAAACTCCTTTAACAGTATAACACATTTGATATCAGGAAAAGGAACAAGCCCAATAAAAGTTAGTAATGCAAACAGTATAGTATAGTAAAGTCTGTATATAGTAAAATTGGAATATTAAAGTACGTTTGGAGCTCTTTTCATTCCAAAACATTTTCCCGATTTTGGTTTTCTTTAACGTTACTTGAAGACAGCTTTAAGAGGAGGGGGAGGGGGCATATTCTGCTAAGAGATCAAATTTTTCAAAAGAAAAGTTCAAAAAGTTTTTCTATAAAAGACGAAACTTTTTAAAAATCAAATATTTCTTCACTACTTATATTTATTTACTTATTTTAAGGGGAAATTATTTATTCATATAGCAAAAAACCTTGTTAATTCATCTAAATTAATGTATTTTTTAAAGAAAGAAACTTAATATACTTAAAACCAAATCATAAATCTGCTTTAAAAATTTCAGTTGATCAGTTTGTTAGCGAAGAACCCTAACACGCATTTTTAATATAAATTTTTATAGGAAAATATTTTTATATTACTGCTCTTTGATGTTAAAATTTTTGTCAGTATACTTAATGATAATATATACTTGAATCTAATGGTTGTTTAACTAGTGAATCACGTCTTTTTATGCAAGTTAATTACAAATGTAAATAATGTTTTAAAACGTTTTTTACACGTGTTTCTCCATCTTAAGTCATTATTTCTTTCAATTTATCGTTATGATTTCTGTAAATTAACTAGCCAATTCAATTTAATTTTAAATATTAGGAAATATATAAAAGATTCAGAGACAATGTTACGATATAAACGCTGCTCTGAGCCTTTTCATAAAGGAAACATAAAAACCGATTTTCAAAAATTGTTTTTCTTGATTAAAATCATCATTTTCTGTGTATCATAATAAAATTTAACTAAAAATTTGCCGGTTTAGTTTGCTGGTTAATTTATATATAATTTTTTTAAAAAAATATGCAAGGTTTTTTAAAACCTAATACATTTAAAAAGTAAACTAAATTAAAGAATATAACTAAGAGCAATATCTTTATAAATAATTTGATCTGTCTTTAACTTTATTTTCTCAATTTTTAAATTATCCTTATATTTAGGAAAAAGAATGAAAACTGGTCTGACATATAATCTTATTATATGTATTTGATTTCATGTGTGAATATATGTTCCAACATCAAAATTATATTTTAAATAAATCTAAAATTGTAGAATCTACCAATAAAACATTTGGAATCAGGAAAATTATTCTTATTACGCAATGCAAAGAGAGACAAAGCAAGAAACAAATTTAGATATTTAAACAATAATAGCACATTTTGTAATGATTTGAAATACGCCTATGCGTTATACTTAAATGTAGATAGGGCAAACTTAGTTAAAATATTTTTTTCGAACTTTTAGCTTTTTATAAAATCTGTTCCTTTAATTCATATATATAAAAAAAATCCAAATAATATTTTTAAGAAAGGTACACTATTGTGTAGCACAAGTGTAAATAATGACAAAATATAGTGAGCTCAAATGAAATTTAAAAAAACAAGTTACATATAAACGTTGAAGTATATTTTCCAAACAGTTCAAAAACGAAATTTCAGTCAGTCACAGTTAAATGCATCCCCTGGCATGATTTAAAAGTGACTAAAGAATAGAAAATCGAAATCGAATTTAGAAATTTATATTAAAGCTAAATAAATAATGGGGGGTGAATCACAGCAGAGCTCAAAGCCGTCGTGAATTATTAATCTCTAATTCCCAATCGGGCCAGATGAGTGACATTACAAATATGTGCTCAGCTCGCCTCATAATTTAATCAACGGCTTTGGGTTGCTTAATCTCGCCTTCTTCAAAACTCGTAAATCACTTTGTGAATTAGTCTCAATTACTCAAAATGAGACGCGTATGTTTCAAGTCGTTTACATGCACGAGCGAAGATGCTGCTCTGAGATCGCTGTTTTTCCTGCTTTTTATTTTGGAAAAATATTAACATTAATGTAGTTTTGGATTTGTTTTGGCATTGCGATGAGTAAGAGAAATTTTTGTGTGGTGCGACTTTACAGACGTATTCGATAAAGATGGATTTAGATAAAGCAGAAATATTAAATTGAAGATGTGGAAGTTCGTATGATTGCAGGTATTTAAGTTAATCTTTTTATTGCAAGTTGATATAATTTAGTGTACCAGCTTTTTAAAGATGTCAACAGATATTATGCCTTTTTAAACATTCTTAGAATAAATGCACGAAAAAAAGTTATAATCGTTTTTATAGGTATCTGAATTGATAAATTAAAAAAAAAAAGTTTTCCAAATTTAAAATTTTTAAGTTGTAAATTCCTTACAAAGTAGCTATCCAAATTCGATTAGTTCCACAAAAAGAGATAATCAAAAAATGACTTATATTATTCGCGACTAAAAAAACAACTTTAAAGACTTTATTTCATGAACTTGGTCATCAACAAGAAAATTTAGAGCTGTTAAATACTTAATGGTAAAACAGGTTTTGTAGGATAATGGATTTTACTTTAATACAATCATAATATACTACTTTCATTTAATTATTTATATCTTAATTATGTGTACATAATTAATCACAAAATTATACATAACCGTTACTACTATATTTTAATTATTAATGGAAAATCTTAGTAAAAAAGTATTAAACAAATTAGGAAAATTTATGATTATAGAATAGGAAAATTCCTAACAATGAAAAAGCACACTGATATAGAATCTAGCATTTATGTATCAAATTGAGGCTTAACTGCAAAGTTAATTATGTTTCAAAACGCCAGCCATCACCATTTTTTACTCTACAATATTCAGTAACAAAAATACAATTAATGTTAGAAAATATTAGAAGAAAGAAGTAACAACACAAATTAATGGAAAACAGTATCAGAATTGTAAAAAAGGAGTAAAAAAGAGAAACGTATGAAACTGTGGTGTGTTAAAATTCATTCAATAGTGCAGTAGGAGACCAGAAACTAACAACGTAATTAACTTAAATATCTACTGTTCAAGTATATATTGTACGTTCACTAGTTGAAAGATCCCTCATCAACATTTTAACTATGTAGACATTGATTATATGAAATAATTTAAACAAAAAATCTCTCTCATCTGTAGTTATTATTATTAAAAGTAATATAAAAGTTCTTCATATATATAGTTACAAAATTATTTATTTATTTTTACTTCATTCAAAGCTTATGCGAGATAAACAATTAGTTTTGTTCTTACATTTCACCCTTTAATATCCTAATCCCTTAATCGCAGAATTCATTTAAACATCTTAGAAAATACATAAAATTAAAAACTAATATCTGAACATTCGACAACTCTAACTGATGACATTGAAAATTCATAATTTTGAGAACTGTATCTTCAAAATCGCATTCACTCTTATATTTCTCAAGCATATTAATAAATTATTTAAATTTATTTTACTATGTTTCTGTATTGTGCATGTTTTTCCTAGTTTCATCGAAGCATTCAATTCGTTAAATATTTTTACAATATAGTGTTTCCAAATAACAGTTATGAAATTTCAAGTGTTCAAGGTAATATTTTCCCGCGTTTAATACTAAACTAATTATATATATATATATATATATATATATATTATTTCTAAACTAATAATAAAGAATGTATATCACATAAAAAGAGTTACTGTCGTTACTTTAAGCTTTTAATGGTTGACAAATACATTTTATTGAAAACTTTTTGCAATTAATTCTGAGATTCAGTGATATATCTAAAAAATTTCATTTTTAGATAAACATAAGTTCATTTCCGATAAAGTCGATATACCTTTAATCTTAAGCAATACCTACGATTTTCATAATTGTATCGAAGTTATTAGAAATTATAAGAATATTAATAAATCTTTATAGTCAACAATTCCGTAAAAATAGTATAAGTTTAAAAATCAACCGAAATGATGAAATAGTTTAACTATAAATTGCTTAGGGAACAAATACACTAAAAATTGAATATGTGACTCAATGCAAGCGCACTTACATTACATGTTTTAAATTTTGGCTAATGAAATATCATAAGCTCAAAAAGTAATAGATGCATATAATTATATAAAGTTTGTCGAAGTTGATCTTTGTATAATTAAGGAATTAGTGAAATAATTCTGTGATGTCTCGAATATAACTTTGCACTTGCCTAATACAAATGTAAGGAACAGGCGCTCAAATTTTTAGTTAACGGTTAATATAATAAAAATGTATTGAAAATTCTCATGATTATATTTCATAAAGTAAAAGTTATCTATAATTTTTTCAAGCTATTATCTCTCATTAACTTTTTTCATATCACTGAGAATAAAAGATTAGAACAAGTCAATACATTTAATAATAGAGGAAGTGTTATTAAAAACAATATAATTCAGAAATCATTATGTTTTCTGAACGTTTCAATACATAATAACGGAGCTCAAAAACTTTTCAGTTAGCCTTTTTCCTGTTAATACAAAATTTTAATATACCTAATTGATATTAATGGGAAGAATATCTGAAGCGCATAAAAGAAAAGTTGTAATAAGTTACTTAAATGATTTTTTTTCAAAAAAGAGAGAGAATGCTTATGAATAAGTTTTGCTTTATAATTTCAATTTTTGTTTGTATTTTTAGCATTGTTCACATTCTTCCAGAAATTAAGAAGGACCATGGAAGAATTTTAGAGTTTTAGCTGATCAATTACTTTATTGGATTTGTGGCAATGTTCTGTATTTATAACTAATTGTAGGTAGGCAAATAGATAGATAGATATACATATAAATATATATGCTTAGTATCTATAATTCATTTAAATTTTAAACTCTGAAGCCACAATCCAAATTTTATACAATTTTAACTTTTAAATTTTTATGATTTTCTTTTTATGCATACTTCAATTCAGAACCTTATAATTTTAGTTTTTAGATCTCAAAGTTGAGCTACAGTATAAACTAAGACTATAGATATAGTATATCTAAGAATAAAAAGCTGTTTCACGAAAAATCCTCACTTCGCCCAAATTAATAAAGCAATAGTAACTAATTGTAAAGTAGACAGATATTTTACGCCATTTTTCCCGTTTTCTTATCAAATTTCAAAAAGAATAAGATTTTTAAGAACCTTTCATTATAATTCAAAACATTTTACAATTACATATGCATATTACTTTAAATTAATTAAAACTATGGTAAATGTAAGCAAATATATATGTAATTAAATACTTTCATTTGAATACGAGTTTTTTGAACAAAAAACTATTTCTACTAACATCGACAAAACTATTGATGACAATTTTCTTCATTTAATTGCTTAAATTATATTATAATATAGCAATCTGAAAAAAAAAAAAATTAATTCCCAGCATTAAGGCTAATTCAAATCAAGTGAAATACAGACTTAATCTTTTTCTATATATTAAAAAAAAATGTAGATACATTAGAGTAAGATATTAAACAGGTATGGTTTTGCGCAATATTATTTTTTGTATAATTTAATTTCGGAATTCTTTCCCAAAAAGGGAACGATTCTCGGATTCTTTGTAGTTATGTAACACTTATGCACAACCTCTATATACCTCATCTTTAAAAATTCTAAGCAAATAATAATTAAATATTATTTTCTCCTTTACATTTGAAGTTACACATTTAATTGATTTCCAGTTTAGGAGAAATATGAAATATATTTCTTTACAGGAAACGCGCGTGATTGAGATATTTAAATAAAAATGATCAGCATGTAAGATTTTTCGGCAGTTAAATCAGAGCTTGATACTAATGTACAGAAGTATTTTTATAAGCATAAGAGTATTCCTAAATTATTTATTTTGGGGAGGGGGGGGGAGGACAGTCTTGCATGTTTCAGTATAATGTATAACAAACATATTATTTTACTCAGATTCGTAAGAAAAAGTGTACAAAACCACTTACTTGAAGAAGTCGTTTCGGCAGTAGAGTTTTCCTTCTCTAGAGAAGCACTTTTCCTGGAGTGTGCACTTGCACTCGCAGCATAGGACACACTTGGCATGCCAAGATCTGTCCAGGACGCTGCACAAATATCTGTCCATGATGGGCCTTTCGCATCCGGCGCATTGCACCATCTTCATGTCGTCGGTCCGAATCAAGGGCAGGGCACGGCCCCCTCGCCCCCTCCAGCCTCCCAGGGTGTCCACCTTCGAAGACCTCAACGGCTCATAGGACAAACCCAGGGCTGTCAACTCACTGACCAGGGACACCTTGGAATCCACCTTGTAGGAGTTTAACGAGCAGTTCGGTAGCACTTGAGTGGCCACTTTTGGAGAAGATGACCGCTCAGCAAGCGGAAATGGTACAATCAGCAAATGTTCGTCAAAGACCTTGGTAGGTCCTTAAAAAAAAAACAGACCCCTTTCGGTGTCTGCCTGACAATAACTTCACTGCAAGTGGTTCACTTTCGGATAGTTTCACTTGCTATTAGGTGGAGTTCTGCTATAAGTGAAATGATTCTTTGGTGTTGTGATCAAAGTTCAGAACTTGTTAGAGATTGAACGCTCTCTTGGGGTCAAAATCACGGACCGTTATCTAGATAACAGCAGTCTAAAAACAAAAGCTGCTCGCATTCGATGACAAATACTGTCTATTTTTCATCAAATGAAAACGTTGTTATGATGTCTTGAATCACATGGCAGAGGTGGTTGAATCTTTGGTAAAGAGAAGGACCTTAAAAAGATCAAAGTTTGATGGACCAAGAACTCTATACACCTCGGGTTCTTGAAGTATTATTCTTTTCGATGTCCATAGATGAATCTGTTTGTGTAAAAGAAAAAGCGTGGATAGCTAGCAGCTGATGAAAGTTAAAGGACCGCGAAGTGCACGATCACGAAGGCGAAGAGTAGAAGCAAGTGTCCGGTGTGAGAAGTAAACAACGTCTGCCGACCTCTCGTGACCAGTTCCACGGCGAAAATGGAACGTCAAGCACCCCGCGTGCGTTCGGTATAACCGTCTGTCCCAGACTAGCTTTTTCTTCTACTGCCACTGCAGGCGCGGCGTGTTTTACTACCACGTCCCCTCCGCTTGCTTCTTTGGTATCTCGGATGAAGGCGGAGTCACGGTCTGTCAGTCAACGTCGCAGTTACCAGGGAAACGAGATTTGGGAACGTCCTTTCTCCCATCACGTGGCTTTTGCATTACGAAGTTAAAATTTTGAATCGAGAGTGGATAAAACAACCATTTGTTCAGGCTGGAGGATTACAAAACGGAGGTCGACATAAAAAATGCTCTATTTTTTTTATTTTTCAAGTCTCAGATGCACTTGATACAGTATATTTTACTCAAAAATAGTTTCAAAAGATTACTCGCACATATAGTAAACGGCGAAAGTGAAAAAGAAAGTATTGAATGCCGATGTAAAAGGTTGCACACACAAAGGAAAAACAAAAAAGAGTAGATAAAACAATTTTCAAACCAATATATAAATGTAACATGTTGAGTTTGAAGGTGTGAACGCGTTTAAAAAATTAAGTTTGTGATATCGCCCCCCTTTGGTGACCGTATCTTTGATTGTCAGCGTGAGCTAGAGGTGTAGGGTTTGCAAAAGGAATAGACATTTTTAATTTTTAATATGACTTTATTAAGAATAGAACTTAAATGTCTAACAATTTAGATAAATTTAAATAAGTGAGAACCTAAAATGAACAACACACAGTGATAGTTAAACCGAATCACGTAATTTAGATCACTTTCTCTAAGTTATAATTATTCTATCCGCCTACTCTCACTCCTAATAATATTACAAATCCTAATATCAAATAATCAGTCCTACTTTAATCCAAACTAAGATTCGATCTCTATATGGAGACATCTGGGCACGCGTGCAATGGTATGCACCTCGTATTAATGGCTGATTTTTCCAGGTAACTTCACGATAGGCTGTCAGTTCACACTTGTCTCTTTCAAACATAACATTCCCCAAATTGCCATCACACTTACTGAAACTTCTGTTCTTTTAAAAGCTATCTTATTTGCATTTCTTGTTCACATTTCGCTTCTTAGGTTTTGATTGGAAAAGAGTTGCCATTAATCTTGGCCACCAAAGAACCCAGAGGTTATGTTAAAGAAAAGACGCGTGAGCCCGTCACAATGTATATGAAACGTTTGGATTTAAACTTCGATTAATTTAATTTAACATTTGAATCGAAAATACCTGTGCATTATGTTATATATCAGATATTTTCTTTAAATGTATTGTAATTTAGGAAGGAAAAGGAGTCACAAAATACAAAAATTCATAATTTTTTTAAAATTTTGTATATTTTAATACTACATTCATTAATTAAATCATTTAAATACAGATATTCAAGTACAATTTGAATTAAAACAAATTGAATTCATCTATATAATGGGCTTAAATTAAAATATTTGAAATAATTTATTCTTATGTACCCTTAGAAAATAAGACTAGGTCGCGAAATTTTTAAATAATACATTTGAAGATTTACTTTATAAAAATGGCTGCGATCAAACACAGTAATGTGATTGAATGTAGTTATAGAAGAATAGAAGTTTTGAAACTAATAATTCCTAATAAAAATTCGAAGGAACACACAAAAAAAATGAATAATGGGTCAGAAAATTCATGTAGAATTTTTGATCAGGATATTAATTTTTCAAATCAACTATCAAAATCTATTTAATTCTTATGAAGAACAAAGAAGAATTTTAAGTTTGAAAATCAGGTGGGAAATGTTGTTCGATAACAAATTGAATTTTTAAATTTTTTCAAATACTTTGGCCTAATAATTTAAAGGACTTTTTAAAAAATATTTTTGCTAGTGTTATAGTTATGAAAATTTTCGAAGATCCATTCCTTAACATCGTTTAATTGATAACAATCATATAGTAGTAAATCTTTCTGCTGTCTCT
>BMAV01019965.1:350386-377753 GCA_019973955.1 Trichonephila inaurata madagascariensis
TTATTCAATAATTAGTTTTTTACTATGTTTTGTTCCTGAAAATCGACAAAATCAAAAATAGCATGATGCAAGAATGGTGAACTTTCAACCTTGGCCCCCCTCCCTTGAAAAATTCTTGTGTGCGCTACTGACATCACACAACCAATCAAAGCAGCGAATCTTCTGCGGCACCAGGAATCGGCAAAGCCAGCCCTGAGTTCGTGACTATGGACACTCGGTTACAGCGGGCACCCTCTAGCTCAGAGAAAAAAAAAGCCTTAGTAATAAAAAGAGATATAAAAATGTTCCTTCGTTTTCATCAACTATCACGATAAAAGAAATGTTTCATTCAGGTTTCAGTTCAAAAACATTCAAGGGTAGAAGAGATGTACTGATAATACTATTTTGTTACGTAAAATCAAGAAAAAGATAGATGAAAATATTTCTTTGTGTGGATCGCAGGAAAAATTTCTTTGTTCTTGTATCAAATTTAATATTAATNCGATAAAAGAAATGTTTCATTCAGGTTTCAGTTCAAAAACATTCAAGGGTAGTAGAGATGTACTGATAATACTATTTTGTTACGTAAAATCAAGAAAAAGATAGATGAAAATATTTCTTTGTGTGGATCGCAGGAAAAATTTCTTTGTTCTTGTATCAAATTTAATATTAATGAGGACACCAAAGAAACTTATTACATTTTTGCCAATAATCTCTGCCATGTTATTGAAATATATACGGAGAGAGATGGAAAAATAATGTATGTATGCATGTTTCGATTGATTGAATAGCAGTGTGGCGCACACAAGGGAAGTCCTCGGGTTCGGACTCCCCTCCTCAAAGCACTTGATTTTTTCCCCGCTTGATTATAATCCTATGTATATATAGTACGTAAAATTTAATAATTACCATACAATCAGGCGTATAACGCGCACCAGTGTGTGTAGAACGCGCACCGGTGTGTGCAGAACGCGCACCGGTGTGTGTGGAACGCGCACCGATGTGTGTAGAACGCGCACCTACACTTTCAAGTAGCCTTTTTTAATTGAAAGGTATATTCGCCGTATAACGCGCATCTCCTTTTTTACGAAGCAACCTGCAATGTACGTTAGCAATGCTATTGTGTTTGAAAGCCCTTTGTTCGAGTTATTACCCCAGGGTTTTGAAAATAGTTTATATATTTTTAGAAAAGCAACCTTTTAAATTCATAAGGTATGACATTTCTTTTAAATAAACAGTATTCCAATCTTTATGGAAGTCTAAGTTTTTTTTTTTATGCACATCTCTTTTTATTTTTGAAGCCATCGATTTTATACCCAGCGTATAACGCGCACCCGTAAAGTTCGATCTTATTCGAGTTAAAAGTGCGCGTTATACGCCGGATTTTACGGTAAGTATTTGTCATTAACAATTAAGTTTATTATAGTTAGTGCTAATTATTTATTCAATAATGAGTTTTTTTGACCCCGAAAATCGACAAAATCAAAAGAATATGTTGGGCGGCATATTGAATCATGATACGAGAATGATGGACTTTCAGCTCTGAAACCCTCCCGCCCCCTCCCCTCCTTGAAAAATTCCTGTGTGTGCCCTGTTGAATAACATTCATAAATAATTTTTTACTCGGGAGTTAGCATATGTTGTATCTCTTTAATTAGAAAAAAGATGGCGGGTGACTCTAGTACGACTAATGTCACCCAATACAATAGTTTCGTGGGGACTAATGCTCATCACAGTTGCTCCAAAATGCTTAAAAATATATCACCAGCAAGAAAAATTTCTTAAAAAAGTAAATAAAAATATTTACCACACACACTTAAAGATACTTTAACATATCAGAGCTATCAATCCTGAGGAACTGATGATGTGAACTAAAAGATTAAATACCATGAGTGATGAACTGAACGGTAGCCATCTTTTCACCCTTTAACGTCACAAATACTTTTTACTTATCTGCTTTTCCATGAGTGATGAACTAAACGGTAGCCATCTTTTCACCGTTTAACGTCACAAATACTTTTTACTTCTGCCTTTATTATCAGGTGCATTTAAATCACGAAAAAAAAAATCATAAATCATCACTAATACATGCTGAATCCAGGTGCATTAATCTTTCACTTTAAACCTATTAATATTATATTATACTAAAAGGTAGTTGTCACAATTGAAAAAATTGGTGCTTAAATGCAGAAAGGGTTAAACGTTGGAGACACAATGATGGTTTTGTGGATTAGTAAGTATATAGAATTCTAATCTGACAAGGAGAGGGCACGACAAAGGAAATTCATTTCGGGTCGAGACTTGGTGTAATAGTAGTACCCGCGTTTAGGGTGTTCAATCCTCAATGTAATTCCGCCAAAAGGCCAGTCAATTCGGAGAAAATAGCCTCTGAAATACATGCTTTGCTTTTTTACAATTAAGTTTCAGTTTCCTTCGCCAGCCCAGAGGCTCGATTGGCAAGTTGTTTGCCTTGAATGCGGGAGGATTCGAGTTCGAATCACGCGAAAAACTTTTTTCTTTTTCAATTCTTTTAATTATTTTTTAAAATTAAATAAATTTATTTATGAAAGGTTTATTAAATATTGAATGATATTTATGTAATTATTTTGCATTTTATAAAGTAAAAAATAAATAAATAAATTTATTTTATTTAAAATTATTATTAATTAAAATGAATTATTAAATAAAATTATTATTAAATAAAATTAACTATTAATTAAATATATTTAAACTTAATTATTAATTAAAATTAATTATTGATTAAAATTAATTATTGATTAAAATTAAATAAAAATAATTATTACTTATAATTAATTAAAATTATTTAAAAATTCTTATTAATTAAAATTACTTGAAATTATTATTAATTAAAAATATTTAAAATTAATTATTAATTAAAATTACTTAAAAATATTATAATTAAAATAATTTTTAAAAGTATTATTAATTAGAATTATTTATATATATATATATATATATATATAAAAGTATTATTAATTTCAATTACTTAAAAGTATTATTAATTAAAATTATTTTAAAATATTTTAATTAAAAATTAAAATTATTTATTCATTTAAATTATTTTAAATTAATATTAATTAAAATAATTAATTATTAATAATTTAAATTATTAAAATTATTTAAATACATTTATGAAAGTTATTTAAATAAATTTTTTAAAATTAAATAAATTTATTTAAAAAGGANAAATATTTTAATTAAAATTATTTATTTATTCAAATAATTAATTATTAATTATTTAAATTATTAAAATTATTTAAATACATTTATTAAAGTTATTTAAATACATTTATGAAAGTTATTTAAATAATTTTTTTAAAATTAAACAAATTTATTTAAAAAGGACTTATCAAACATTTCATATAATTATAAAATAATTAATTTAATAATAATAATAATAATATATTTTATCAATTATTTTATATTATATATATAGTATTTCATTTATAGTATATTATATTTTACATTATAAAACTATTCGTACATAATTTTTATGTAAAATATCATTTAATATTTATTATACATTTTATTATAAATGTTATTTATATTTATGTAAATATATATATATATTAAACATTATATAAATATTTCTATAATAACAGTAATTTTTTTACTTTATAAAATGCAAAATAATCACGTAGAATATCATTTAATATTTAATAAACTTTTCACAAATAAATTTATTTAATTTTAAAAAATAATTAAACGAATTGAAAGAAAATCGAAGACCAATCGAGCCACTGGGCCAGTCAAGAAAATTGAAACATAATTGTATAAAAGCTAAGCATGAATTTCGGAGGCTATTTTCTCCGAATTGACTCGCCATTCGTCGGAGTTACATTGAAGATTGAGGTTAGGGGGGATGAATTTCGTTATAAATAGGTCTTTAAATGGATTAAAGTGTATCCATATAGTAACTCCTAAGAAAACTAAGCTGATATAAACAGATTTTTAGAATTAGGCTTAAGGACCCCCTGCTGTTTTTACCAGTGCAAGCGTATCAATCACTTATCTTTTGTAATTGAACATCTCTTGGTACATTAAATGGTAAAATAGCCATTTTTTTTTTTTTGTTTTTTTTTTGGTTCAGCTGGGTGTTTTATGTCAGAAACACATGTTTTAAATACAGAGTTGCAAACTTAAATAGAATTCTACGGATAAGGTTTAGAAAATTAATTTCTTAAAAATTTAACGAGCAAATAGAACAACGGGTTTAGATGTTTTAAGGCTGCCTTCACGTTATTTTAAAAAATCACATCAACGTAACAAGAAGGCGCTGCAATGCAGTTTCGCAAACATTAGAATTTAAATTACACTTTTATTCAACAAAATTAGAGAATTTGATCTTAATAATAATTTAAAGTTTATTTTTCGAGTAAGTTTTTAGGAATACAGAGATTTTTATGCAGAATTAAATAAAATTATATATATATATAAGAATCAGTTGAGACTATTAAGTAGTAATTCCTAAACCTACATGACGGAAGTTGATTGAATTAATTCATTGATTTATTTTTCGTTAATGTCAAATTCGTCGACTTGGAAGCAAAAGGAGAATTATTAGTGACGAATCTCGTAATTCAGAAACACAGTCAAGTGACGAAGACGACACTTGAATTGTCACTTCACTCTCCAAACTTCCACACCGGGAATATGGGGTGTCCACAGTAGCCTATAGGTCGTGGCCGGAGTGGTGGGAATTCAAGCCATATATTGCCCTTGTAAATTCCGCGATGTAGAGAGGCTGATGCTCGTGAAATTTATCGAGGCTCAATGTACACCCATTGGAGTGGTGTGTAAGTTTGGAGAGAAGGGGTGCCAACTCAGATATCGTCCTCGTCACTCGACCAGGGTTCAAAGTTACAAATCCCGTCACCTATAGCCCTTGTGTGGCTTTATAAGACACTCCTTATGTGAAGTTGATGAAACAATCACTCATCTGAGTCTCTCTAAGTCTTGATAAATTTAGCATGCATTGGTTTTTGTACACGGTGGGTCTTTTCGTTTAATGAAAGCAGTGCGTAAGTAAATATACCCTAAATGGGACCATTAAAATGTTTAAAACAAGAAATTATCGCACATTCGCAAATGTGAATTTAATTTTTAATTGGAATATAAAAATACTTAGCCTTAATTTCTCCTTCAAAAGAAAATGTATACATAATAATACAAGAAAAAACTCAGAAAGTTAACAAAGATTCAAATTCAATTAGGCCGAAAATTAGCCCAAGTTCAGAAAATCTACTGAGTTTTTAATTTACATAAATGCGTGCATATATACAAGCATATGTATTAGGTTGGGGAAAAATAAATAAATTACTTTTCAATTCCTACTATTAGCTCACACTCTCTACATATTTATTTATTTATCTTCGTGGAATTTTCAATCGCTAATAAAATATATTTTAAAGCGCTCAATTTAGCTGAAATTTTAAATTCCTACGCGATTATTTTGGATGGCAATACAGTATAAAAATTAATAAAAATTAATTGACTAAAACTAATTATTTAAAGAATTACAAATACAGCCACGTTGGTATCATTTTTGGCGACTTAGCGACCATTTTGTCAACTTGTGTCAAAACTTGAAAAAGTTTTTTTCTCTCGTTTTAAAGCATTCAGTTGAACTGAAATTTTATATACACGATTGTTTTGGATGACAATACGATACTTTAATGATAATTAATAAAAATTAATTACCACTTAATGTTGTGATTCTGTCCTATGTATAGACATATTTACATTAATTGTAACTATTTAATAAAAGTAGCTAAAATAAAAATTTTCTTTGTTGATCTAAGTAGGAATTGACTTAATATTTTTTTTATATTACTTGTTAACCCGCGGTCGCTCGCGTGGGGGTGTTCTGTACACCCCAGCAACAAAAAAACCCGCCCAAGATTTTAAAAAGAATGCGCGGAACTACAATTTTTTTTTCTGTAGCTGCACATTTTAGGTCATTGAACCTTCAGGCCTGATGCAATCCTTCTTTCTCCAACGATTGGAATGTAATGGCCTTCAAAAGTTTATCTGGAGAACTGAGAACTCCCGCTAGAAGTTGAGCATATGTATACAGTTTGCTCTGAATGTTTGGAAAATGATTAAAATATTATTTTTCTACTCTCATTAATTATAAAGTATATTTATTACTGGTATATACGTTTTACTGGTTTATGAAAAAATATATAAAATTATGTGTTTTAAAATGAAAATTTTGTATGTTTAGTTTATATTAATGTGTTAGTCTCATTTGTATGCAATAAATTTAATAATTTTATTTGCATAATACAAAAAACATCTTGTACTTTATAAATATGTATCATAATGACTTAATTTTATTTTCATAATTAAATGCACGCGTTAAAAGTTTGGGGTGTTTTCTACACCCCGCGACTAACGACGGCAGCAAAAACAGGCGCGAGTGACCGCGGGTTAAATAAACTTCAAGCATGGGTGGCTCAAGGGATGGACAAATCGTACCCTTGCCGGGATGGCATTTGGATCGAATTTGAGAAGACAAAAATTGTTACAAATACCTTAAAATCCGGCGTATAACGCGCACTTTTAACACAAAAAATAAGATCGAAATTCAAGGGTGCGCGTTATACGCCGTGTATGAAAATGAGAGCTCTAAAAATAAAAAAAAAAAGATGAGCATAAAAATTTTTTGACTTCTATATATGTTGAAATGTGTGTATTTGAAAGAAATGACATTCCTTATGAACTTAAAGGGTTGTTATTCTAGAAGTATACTATTTTTTCAAAAGCTTTTGGGATAATACCTTGAATAAATGACTTCTAAACATAACAGCATTGCATACATACCTTTCAGGATTCTTCGTAAAAAGTAGGTGCGCGTTATACGGCGAATATATCTAAAAAGCAAAAAATGCAGTTTGAAAGTTCAGGTGCGCGCTATACGCCGGATTTTACGGTACTTTGATGTATTTTCTAAAATATTATTGAGTGTGAATATGGTATTTTGTGTTTAACGTAACTTATTTCTTTATTTTGTACTCTGTATGTTAATGTCAGTTTTCTTTTATATTGAAATTTGAAGGGTTCGAGACAGGAGTACATCTTAAATCATGAAATTCGATATTTTTACTCATTTTTCACTAGTAACTTTCTCCCCATCGCAGAGTGGGGTCACAACGGACATTCTCTTCACCCATTCGATGTCCGGTGTCAGATATCCAAACAGAGGGGGGAGAGGAGTAATTAGAGCTTGTGGTAGATAGAGAGCTACAGAAGTTGTTTTATTTCCGTCTCGAGTGTACTCACTTACAATAAACAAAATAAACAATAAACACGTGTGATATCCACCATCAGCAGATATCTTTCGAAGAAGTTGGCCAGCTGAAAAGGGCGATTCCATCTCTTACATTTTACTCGTGTGAAATAATAAGTAATTATGCATTTAATTTAGAATTATTTTGTATTTTTTAAAACTTTATATTTATAATGCTGCCTTTTTGTTCTCAAGATTTATAGGTATGTATCTATGCACACAATAATTTTTTACTTTAGAGAGGGGTGGAAGATTCCATTTTTTCCTAGAACAGGCAAGACTTTATTTACGATGCTTCGCATTACCAATTTTGTTAAAAAATGCACCGTTTTGTTCAATAATGTGTTGCCATTTTAAAGGTATCTTCATAAGGCCTCTTGCACAGAGGTCTTGATACCTATAGGCGAAAAACTTAAATAATCGATTTTCACAATCTTCTCTTGGGCCAATTTCTTACCAAGGAAGTTTTGCAATGCAAGGAAAACGTGGAAATGGCTTGTTGCCAGGTCCGGACTATATGATGGATGCATCAAAACTTCCCAAACAAGCTCCTAGAAATTCATGCGAGTCATTATAGGCGTGTGTGGCTTAGCGTTGTTCTAATGGAACTTAACACCTCCCCTGTTGGTCAATTCTGGCCGTTTCTGGTCAAACGTTAGTTTCAAACGGTCCAATTTTAACAGTATAGATCCAATTTAGTGTTTGGCCATATGGAAGCTACTCATAAATTATTCCTTTCCGGTTCCACCAAATGCACAGTAGAACCTTCCTGGTTTGGCTACTGTTTGAGCTGCTTCACTGCTCTTTGACCACGATCATTTTCACATAATGTTGTCGTACGTGACCTATTTCCATACCCAGTCACCATCCGTTTAAGAAATGGATCAATTTCATTCCGTTTGTTGAAGGCTTCGCAGATGGAAATTCGATCCATCATGTTTTTTGTGTTAATTGGCTTGGCAAACAAACATCAAGCCTATTTTTAAATCTAGCTTTGTGTAAATGGTTTAAAGCTATTTTATAGTCGATCTGTAGCTCCTGGGCGATGCTACGACTACTGACACATTGTTCAACTTCTATCGTTTCTGTGATTTTATCGATATTTTCGATGACGGGCATACCTGAAAGGAATCGACGAAATCAAAATTGGCTTACAGTATCGGATCATATACACCACTGCCAATTTCGGCTGCCTTTCTTGCATCTTTGCCATTATCAAAGAAAAACTGTAAAATGTACAGAATTTTCTCTTTGTTGACTTCCATTTTTAAAACCCTGTAACTCACAAATGAATGGACCAAACAAACAACAGCAAAATAATTTTTTAGAGCGAAATGAAACATTTCCAACGAGCATAGATTTACGAGACATCGATCACTACAATCATCTAACGAAAAACTAATGGATTTCTTTTTCACCAAATTAATATATATACATAAAAAGTAGAAAAGTGACTCACATACACAAGGACGTCTTAAAATTTCTTGAGGCCCTACGCAAAAGTAGGCCCCTGACATACGACACTTAAAAGTAGACAGTACTTATCATACACGTTCTCAAATACTCGTATAAACAAAAACCAGAAGCAAATAAATGTGCATGACTTAAAATCGCACAAACCGGCTGGACCAACTGCCACCTTTTGACATAAGATGGTATAGGCCTTGGCCTATACATGGATGACAGTCATCACATGTAGCCAGTTGACATATCGTCCGAAATTCCAAGTTTTTCTGAGAATAAAACCGGAAACAATACTTGAGAGGTTAAATTATTCGAATCATTATCTTATTAAGGCTGAGTTGAGGATGAGAGAGGCTCTCATTGTGGACGAGGTCCTAGGCCTAAACCTGGGACCAGTTAACCCATGCCTCAAGACGCCCCTGCACATACACGCTCATTGCTATATCTCTGGAACTATTAGACCTACAGACTTGAAATTCGGCAGATATGTTCCTTTCATGAAACAGAGATCCGATATGAACGGGTTTTGAGAAAATCGACCCCAAGGAGTTGCAAGAGGTTAAGGGGTGTCATAAATAAAAGTTCCTATTTTTGAACAAACTTAAGAGGAGTTGGTAACCTCTCTCTCTCTACTATTGCTGTTTTCGATGTACCTTTTCTCAAAATCTGTTATATGTACTTGCTTGAAATTTTTCATATAATTAAAGTACACCTCTCTCATTATACTGAAATGAGCTTTTAGCTAATTTTGAATTTTTTAATAATTTATAAAATATTTTATCAAACATTGCGAAATTTGACTCATTTTTCACATAAAAAATTTGTAAAAAATAAATTTTTGAGTTTTTTACAAAAAGCTCATTTTTGTATATATTAGTCATCATTATAAATATATCATAAAACTTTTACATACCTGTGAACAGTAGTTTCTCAGAAAAGGTACATCGAGCATCAAAATTTACATTTTGAGATAAATTGATTTTAATGTATACAGTGACCCTTCTAATCGGCTAGGAAATAAAAAAAATAAAAGGCTCTATTTACAATAAAAGATGAATGTTTTGGTTTATATCAGACGTTCAGCTTTTAAGCAAAAACGAAATATTTTTGTTTACATTTTTCGCCATTCAAATGGGCGTGGCACTGTTTCAATTATTATTTAAAAATAGGTTTTAAAGGCTTCTAATTACCCTAGAGGTTAAAGTAAGGTATTTTTAGAAAGGTTAAAATCTATACAATTTGAAAATGCAAAAATCCCAAATTGTCCAAAAAATAAGATTTTAGCTTTCCAACACCAACTTTTAAAACAACTCCAACATACTTAAAATTTGGTAAGCACGTTTCTTTTGTTAAACAGACATCTGCTGAGAAAGAATTTTATGAAAATCGATTCTTAAGGGAGTTGTTGGGAGTTATTGGGGCTACGACAGATAAAAAAAATTTCCCGTTCACGAACAATTACACCTACAATAATTAAATTTGGTGAGCATGTTTAATTTGTTGAGTAAAGATTCACTAAAAAGTTGGGTTTTGCGGAAATCTATTTTGAGGGAGGAGGTTACGAGGTGCATAAAAGATAATTCTGCTTCAATTTTTGAAATCGAAGTCCTGTTCTTTTTAAATCAAGAGGAGAGGGTTATTAGAATGTTTTTAATACAATCGAATTCTTAATGCTAGGACTTAGGTATTAATAGCTTATAAATGTGGGCTGGGTGGCGTGGTTGGTTTGTCGCTGGCCATCTGCACCCAGTATTGCGGGTTCGACCCCGGCCCAAGTCGGTGGATTTTCATGATGCAGAAAATCAACATCGTCCATGTCGTATCATTATGCGGCATGTAAAAAATCCCTTGAGTACCCGTTTGGCTTGGGTGCTCTCGGCAAAATTAAATTCCTAAATACAATTTCGCATTGTCAGAGCTCAGGTGCCTCCCTCTGGAGAGGAAACTGGACGTCAAAATTACTTGCGGCAATTGGTATCGCCTGTATGGCACCGCACTAAAAAGTGATACCAGATCCTGGGGAATGTACTAGGCCTGCAAAGGTAAAAATACCTATCCACAGCCTCATTATAGAAGAAAGAATAATTTATAAATAGTACACATTTACACAACATCATGAAATACCTGGTAAATCTATAATAATAATGAGGTCTATGATAATATGAGGTATAATATAATGAAATGGGGGTACTCTAAATAGCCGTCGAGCCGCAAGTCCTCACATGAGGTTGGTAGAAGGGGAAGAGAGGTGGGAGGCCTCTGACCATCCCCAGAGTGTTCTCCCTCTAAATTGGGGTGGAATGGGGCCAAATCGTAATGTCACCTGTATGGTGCTCAAAGCTACGGCTAACGACAGGCGTCACTTAGCCCTTTGCCATGATGAATTTCATGGGCCTTGATCTGGCCTTTGCCGATCAGGTGGCATTAGTAACAACAACATAATATAATGAATGATTAAAATTTTGTGAGGGTCAGATGAAAATATTCTTCTTTACTATACCAAGTGGATTATGAATTTTTATTAACATTTGTGTTACATGAGTAAAGCTACATTCCTCGATAAAATGATGGGTAAACAATGACGTACACTTTAATATTTATTCCTTGAGAATTTTCTGTGGACGGAGTTATTTTCCCCGTTAATTATAGAAGGTTCCAGAAAATGTGAATATCTCCAAACTGCAAATTTCTGGACTTTTCTGTGTGACATTTTAATATCTTATTATTGTTAAATTATTGTATTAATAACATTTTCTCATGGACCTTTTAGTTTATAATATGTGCTCCACCACGAAAAAAAAATAATAAATAAATACATTTCTTTTTCGTTTTGACACCTTCAAAGATTCTATGGACCTTGTAAGGAACGCTGGAAATGCAAGGCTAATTAACATTTCCCTTAAGAATTGGAAAGAATGAAAAGTAAAAAATTTTGGCAAATAAAAATTTCAAAAATTTTTTCAAGTTACAGTGTCAGGAAAGATTTTAAGGTTTTGATTGGTCATCGAAAAAAAACAAAAAAAAAAACTGAGAAACGAAAAAAAGTTCTTGAATTCTTATATATTAAAAGATTGAATTCTTATATATTAAAATCAAAAACAGCCTTTTTACGTAAAGTTGAAAATGAAAAACATAGCTCTAATTTCTCTAGATATTTTTAGAGAAAAAAAATTGACAGCGTTCATGTCGTAGGGCTATGCGGCATGTTAAAGATCACTTGAGTGCCTGTTTGGCTCGAGTGCTCTCGGCAAAATTAAATTCCGAAGGACCATTTCGCATCGTTAGAGCTCAGGCGCCGATTTCTGGGGAAGAAAATCGGTGACAAAATTACATTGTGGTGATTGTTATCTCACCTATATGGTGCCGCACTAAAAAGAGATATCAACTCCCAGGGAATGCACTAGGTCTTCAATGGTTAATCCCAATCCGCAACCCCATTGGAAATAAAAAAAAGGGGTTTTTTTTTTCCTTAGAGAATACAAAGTAAAAGCTTATACTGAAGCTTTAATGTAAAATAATGTTCTAAGGCATATTTTTGTGCATAATTAAATATTAAAAAGAATTTAACAATATCTTATGCTGCACTTTAATATGTGTGTGTGTTTACCATTAAAACCAAAAATCATAATTTAAAAAAAATGAAACGAAGTGCAAAATACCCGGTTATACATAATATTTTCTCTATTATTTCTATATTTTCTTTAAGGTTGAAATTTTTACTAATTATTTTATTATATTTTTGTTCACGTTGTTTTTACTACGCATTATTTTTATAACATGTTTGTCATTTAATAAAACAGAGTTACCAAAATAAAGTATGCCATTATATTTTCAAAAGCTATTGTTTTACAAATTTGATAAATTGAAACACATTTTATTTATTTATTAAGTTTCATATTTAGAAATTCCACCGAGGCCAATTTTATCAAGTATTGGTTAAACATACAACCTACGCAATTTATGGCCATATTCTATTGAAAAAGTGTACAGAATCTTTAAAATAAATATATAAAATCTCAAAAGCACAAGATTATCAAAATTTGCGAAAAGTAGAGAAAATCATTAAAATACTTTGTGTGATATATTTCGATACTAATAATTCTTATAATTGAAAAGTTTGAACAAGCATTAAAATACCATTTAATTCATTTATCCATTTTAAGTTTTTTTTTTTTAAATAACCTTGATTTTAAGGTATCTGACTACATTCGGGACCGTGATTTTGCAAAAGCGTATAAATGGATGATATTTATATTTAGTGTTTCTTAGAATAGAAAATGTATATAAAATTGTTTTAAGAATAGTATTACAGTACAAAATTATTTAAGTGCAATATTTTGACAAAAAATGAACATAGAATGACCCATTTTCAAAATATTCTCCTTTTGTGAAAAATGCTTCTATTGTAATAATTTTTTTTCTGTGTGTAGCTCAGACCTCTGTATAGAGGCTCAACTAGAATGTTTGAAATATATAACTTAGAAGTGTGTTATCAATGTTTTACGACACACACAACAGAGGGGAGACATTTTAAGAAAAAAACGCTGTTAATTATTTCAAATGGTTGTACCTCTGAAAATAATGTGAATTTTTCAAAAATCATAGTTGAGCCTCTGTACAAAGGTCTGAGCTATATACAGGCAAAATATTATTGTAATAGAAAATTTTTTTTTAAAAGTAGAACATTTTGAAAAAAGGTTATTCTAAGTTAATTTTTAGCCGAAATATATTGTATTTAAATAATTTTTTTTTGTCAAAATGTCCTAAAAACAATTTTATACATGTATTCTAATCTAAACATCATGAAAATTATCCATTTATGCTCCTTTTTAAAATCACGGTTGCGAACGAAATCGGATACCTAAACTAGAAGTATTTTAGAGTTAGCGATATAAAGGACCAATGACGACACTTCGTAATTCTCTCTCTAAATCAAAGATGAAAGCATTTTAGTTCCGTTTCTTTTTCACTCCCTACTTTTTCGCTTCATTCCAGTGGCAGTGGTGGCTTAGTGATTATGGTCACGAACGTGTGCGTACATGTTATGAGTTAGAGCCTTTAGAACTCATGACATCCCAACCCCTGTGCACTGAAGATCCACCGTGTAGAGGTGCTGATGCTCGTTAAATTTATCGATTTTCTCAAAGTTTTCTCTTTTGCATGGTGTGGTAATTTGGAGAGCTCAGGTGTCGTCCTGATCACTTGACCGAGGTCCGTTGCCAATAGTCCTCGAGTTCCTTTAGACATTAATAAACACTAACTCAATCCACTTCATTCCACAAGAGATTTGTGAAGTCCAATTGAAGTTGGCTGATAGTTATATTATAATGTGCTGGCTATTAAAATTGCAACACCATGAAGGAAAGCAAATACACTCAAGTAATATAAGAAAAAAAATTTTAAGTCAATTCCTACTTAGATCAACAGAGAAAAATTTTATGTTAGCTACTTTTTATTAAACAGTTTCAATTAATATAAATGTGTATATGCATATGACAGAATCACAGTATTAAGTGGTAATTAGTTTTTATTAATTATCATCCAAAACAATCGTGTATATAAAGTTGCAGTGCAACTGAATGCTTTAAAACATGAGAAAAAAGAATCTTTTCAAGTTTTGACCCAAGTCGCTAAAAATGAAACCAACGTGGCTGTATCTGTAATTCTTTAAATAATTAGTTTTTCAATTAATTTTAATTAATTATAATTAAATTATTGCATTTTTACCCAAAACAATGGTGTATAGAAAATTTCAGCTCAAATGAGCGCTTTAAAATGTGAGAAAAAAACCTTTTCATGTTTTGACACAAGTCACCAAAATGGTCGCTAAGTCGCCAAAAATGATGCCAAAGTGGCTGTATTTGTAATTCTTTAAATAATTAGTTTTAATTAATTAATTTTTATTAATTATCATTAAAGTATCGTATTGTCATCCAAAATAATCGTGTGTATAAAATTTCAGCTCACTTGAGCGCTTTAAAATGTATTTTATTAACGATTGAAAATTCCTCCAAGATAAATAAATAAATAAATATATAGAGAGTGGGAATTGAAAAAGGTATTTATTGTACGTAAATAGTATGGCATGAAGGCAGCCTGATTAAATTTGCGACAAGTTTGGGAGTTTACAGGAGGGCGAAATCAATAGAAACAGCTACCACCTTTGGCAGCTAAAAAGACCCTCACTCGGTTATGCATGGAGTCGAGCTGGGCTTGGATAAAAGAAACGGGTACGGCCATTTCAAGTCTATAGCACCCTTTCTCAACCGTATTAGCTTAAGAGGAATGGCGTGTTAGAATCTCAGCAACTCATGACCAGATGTTTTCAATGTGTGACAGATCTGGAGACCATGCTGGCCAGATTAACAGTCCAATACCCTGTGTTTAGAGGAAGATCAGAACATGACGTGCAACATGGGGTCTTGCATTATCTTGTTGGTAGAGGGCGTTTGTCAAAACTCGACGATTGGGCACAACCACTGTACGTAAAGTAAGAAATGTACTGATCGGCTTCCGAATTATCGTCGATCCGAACTAGAGATGAGCGTGTCATTTATCCCATGATTGTCCAAACCGTAACACCAGGTGTAGGGCCCCTATGCTGATATCTAATGCAAGCAAAATGCGCTGAAATACACTCATGTCAAAAATTAAGGTCACAAATATAAAATACGTGAAAACTGAGGAAATATTTACTGTACTGCCACGAAATTGGGCATAGAGACATATTACAATGTCAAAAAGAATGTAGCAGCATATCATTACGGAAAGTATTTTAGTTGTGAATTAAGATACGTCATATAAAAATGTGGGAAATCATGAATTAGAGATAAAGCATTTAACTCGGAAGAAGTCGGTCTAATATGACATGAGACCACTGTGAACTGCCATGCAAGCCTCACAATGAGATACCTTACTGTTCATGAAGATTTCAATAAGTAT
Organism: Trichonephila inaurata madagascariensis; assembly: GCA_019973955.1. Lineage (NCBI taxonomy): Eukaryota > Metazoa > Arthropoda > Arachnida > Araneae > Nephilidae > Trichonephila > Trichonephila inaurata. The sequence continues at coordinate 366,084 of BMAV01019965.1, forward strand.
TTGGGGCAACAAGACCCATTTTCCCAAAAGCGGGACTTTTAAAGATCCCACTTAAAGGACTCCTAAAGATTCCTGCGACGTTGAAAAATAGCTTTTCCTAGCCCATCCCAAACATATTCAATCGAATTGTGATCCGGAGACCGTGAGGGTAAATCCATACTACGAATATCCGCTTCTTCATGAAATGCATTAACAATGGGAGTTCTGTGTGGCTGCGCATTATCGTTCATTAACATGTAGTTGAGGGCCCAAAACACCCGGAAAAACTTCACAATAGGCTTCCAGGACCTCCTCCTTACAGCACTGTGAGTTGACACTACCCGCATCGAAAACGTACAGTAGTGAAAGACTGCCCTACATTATGTCACCACAAACAAGGATTCCTTTCACATCAAATCTGTCGATTTTGGTTACATAGGAGGGTTGAAAACGAAGTCCATTTTCTCTCCAGGGGAAGAATCACTTTGTCTGGTACATTTCAACTGATCACAGAAGTGAACATGTCCTCATTCTTGTGATGTCAACAAATGGTGTTTTCAGTTCCACAGTATCCGGTCTTTCCTGCTGGATGCAGTCAAAAGGACGCACCATACTAGTCACCGGTTCTGCAAGATGGCTGTAAACTGTTTGCCTGGAAATTCTTCTTCTAGACACAGTAGCAAGGTCATGATCAAACTGAGGATCCATTGTCCACCTATGTCGTTTAGCACTTAATGGCAAGTAGCGATCATGTGCAGATGTCGACGCTCCTTGGTAGCCTTAGGAGACCTACCTGGTAACAATTCCACTTGTTTGGAATTGATTCCATTACCGGGAGATTACTTTCAGGTCACTTGTAACCATCAAGCCACCTCCGCATTAGACTGGCCGGCTTCAAGTCTGCCAACAGCTCTCCATCTCAAGGAATCTTCTAAGCGATCATGAGAAGTCATTCTCACTACAAATAGACTAACCTGTTTGTTTTAATGCAAGGTTCATAAAATTGGAGGCAAAATTCCCATATGCATAAATGGTCTCAATCCAGTAGTTCAAGAACTAACTATAAAAAGCATCTTTTCCTAAACTAAAAGTTGATATTGTACTACCCGTTCTTCAAAATACAATCGAACTTCTATATTGTGAATTTTTCTATATAGAGAACTTTTTCCTGGAACCTTGAACATTTGACGATTTTCTCCGTAAAATAACCTCTCTATAGCGAAGTGCAATTTCTATATAACGAGATTTTTTTTTAGGATTCAATTTTTGTTCTCCCTTTTTTAAAGTATTTCGGAAATAATTTCTAGTTAATCTCTCTAACACATTTTGTGGTCGTCATAAATCTTGAACTGGTTTTATTAGATCCTAACTCGCCGAGAGCAATAGCATTCTGGACGTTTCATCCAAGAAGTGCAGCCTTTAACCCCCATTACCCAGTTTATTCGAAACATCGACATTCTCTTTTACCCTCAATGGAGTTGTCCCGTGTCCCCATGTTCTAATTATGAAATAATGTATGTTTAAAATTACTTGTGTGCTTTAAATAATAAAATGTCCTTAAAATTCATGAATTTTAGTATAATATTGTTTTCTTAATATTGAAAACACAGTGAATTCTTCGAAATTCTTTTTTCTTGTTTTCCTTGTATTTTTGATGGGTAAGCTAATAAAATAAGCATACATTAATTTTAAAAAAAGGAGTGAATAATTACTTTTTAGTATATAGAATTTAGGAGTTTAAAATTTGTTTTAAGTGGTTTATAAAGTATATTAAAAGATGAACCTCTATATAACGAATTTTCCATATAACGAACTTTTTCCCCAGGATTTAGCGACTTCGTTATATAGAGGTCCAACTGTATATAAAATACAAATTCTATCAATTTTAATGGTGGAATTTTATGACGTAAAACATGTTTGTAACCTTAATTGTCGACATGAGTACACTAATCATTTGCCTATCCCACACACTTTTCTTCTTTTCATGTGATTTTGACGTTCGTCGGTGAATGAGTGAATATTAACATCGCAGCATTTAACTACTCGAGAGTTTTTTTGCTGTTCATCAAATCATTCCTTCTGGGTGTTTTAATTTTAATGGCCAGCAGTGTACATGGCATATACGACTAGGTTGTTACTATTCCAACAGAGACGTATTATTTATTTTTTTAATTGAGTAAATCTAGTTTTATGAATGAAGGGAAACATGTGGAGGTCATTGACGTCGTCGTTAAATTTTGTCAAATTAAATTCCATATACTTTCTTTCAAACACAGAAATGCCCATTAAGGTGGAATTCCATAACTCATTGTTTCCAAATCTATTCAAAGCCTATTTCGGTTTTCATTTTCTCTCTCTCTCTCTCTCTTTTTTTAAAGAAAACAATGTTGATAATTATGAGAAAAATTCGTGAATTATTTATAAATAAAAAATACTTCACAAGTATCACTTACGGCGTAGGCTCCAATTAAGAGGAGAAAATTTTGTTCAAAAGTTTATTTAATGATGAACACAAACAGAAATCTCAGCCTTTACAACTTTGCATAATGAACACCTTATTTTTACTCGGGTGGTAAGAGACTTTTAAGACTCCAAATAGTTTTTTATGTATTCGAAAGTCCGAAAGTATATTATTTTTTTTTTCCTTTAAAAAAAAAGAAAAGTCCCCATATAAATCCTAAACAGCAATCTCCATGTCAAAACCTATGTTTTAAACCTCGATTCCACCAACGCGAGTACGAAGATAAAAAAAAAAAAAAAAAAGCGGAAGAAAATTACAAAAAAATAACTTCTTTGCTGAAGAATGGCGGCTGCGATCTTTTCACGGTTGACTTCACGAAGAAAAACAAACGTATGTATCGTTTAGGTATAAACAATGGCGAATGGAAAAGCTACGACACTGTTCTTTTTAAGTATTCTAGCAGTGCATTGGTGCATGAGAATACGTCAGCTTTTCAAAACAAATGAGAATTATAAGCAAATAAGTTTTTCCCGAATCGTTTGGCTCTATGACAGACGCAGACGCGCGGCGGATCCACTTTAAAGGTTCTGTTTATCTATTAAAAAGTCATTTTGTGAAGCTACGAGTGAACATTTTTGTGAGTTTGGAACAAAGATTTTCCTTTTTTAGTTGAAAGGGCATTGTATAAACTGTGGATCTTTCATCCTATTTTGCGTTCGGATATGATATTTTGATTCTAACGAGTTTGGATTTTATGGAGTGCAAATAATGATGAATTCGAATTTTTTTTTTTTTTTAAAGGGGTTTTGGGAAAAAAATTCTTTTCACCAAGAAATCGTTTGTTTTTTTTTTTCTTTTCAAGAGAGCGAAAAGAATGTAGAGAATTTCTTTTTGGTAATAAGCATACTTGAATATAATTTTTTTTATGCATAGAATTTTTTATTTTAATATAAAAGCTAAAAATGTAAAAAAAAAAAATTAAATAATTTTCATTAGATTCTAATTTGTTTCAAAGAAAAAAAGGCTAAAAATAAAATCCATTATAAATTTACCACCTTAACTTCTTTCACGATAACTTAATAATAATAAAAAGAAGAATCAGTCTTCTAAAAAGAAGTGCTATAAATTTATTTTGCGACTGTTAACTCTCTGCGCTAAGACTGAAGAGCGTTTCAAAGGTAATGTTTTGATTCTACGAGTAGAACTTTGAATGTGTGAATAAGTTGCATAGAAATTTAGAACAGAAAATTTTTGTACCACTGTATATAAATTAAATGAGATATTTATGAGAAAAGTCTTACAGTGAAAATGTTGATAATATTAATTGTACATAGTGCAATTAATCGATAGTTATATAACTAGTAGTTCGTGTCGTATTAAATAAAGAATAGAATACGAATTGTTTCCCCACTGCGTTAATTTGATTATACCACAAGAGTTAGCAGTATTTTTAATTAGAAGTCTTATGGATATGTATAGCTATCATTTTAAAATTTATATATTTTTTCGTTGTTTGAAATTAAATATTAATACTATAAAGTATGGCGTATAACGCGCGCCTATACTTCTAAGCTGCAGTTTTTAGGTACACTCGCCGTATAACGTGTTCCCCCTTTCTTACAAAGAAACTTGAAATATACATGCGCAAAGCTCTTTTGTTTTGAATTGATTTATTCGAGGTATTATCCAAAGTTTTAAAAAAAATAGTGTACTACTACAACTACAACTGTTTTACTTCATAAAGAATGTCATTTCTCTTAAATAAACAGTATTTCGATCTATTAAGACGTCTTAAATTTTTTTTTATGCTCATCTTTTTTATTTTTAAAGCTCTCATATTTGCACCCGGCTCTTATAACCCGTGCACCCATAAATTTCAATCTTATTTGTTGCGTTGACAGTGCGCGTTGTATGCTGGATTTTACGCGCGCGGTAATTATATAAAATTTAGATTTCAGAGTGCTTAAACTTATTGTCTGATTAATTCGTTTTTATTAATGCCATGCTGTACTTAAAGCCATGCGTAGACTCTAGATCATAGAACTCGTGATGTTGAATCATAATCAAGCAACAAGAATGACACCTGAGTTTGTACTCCACTCTCCAAACTTTCTCACCACGCCAGCGTCAGGACTTTGAGTCACGACAGATTTAACATGCATCAACCCCTCTGCATGGTGGGTTTTCAGTGGCACCAGAACTCACGACTCGCTGCAACGAGTTCGTGCCCATGATCACTCGTCTACCGCGACCAGCGAATTTCTTAAAAAGAAAGGATATTTGCTACGTGGATTGGCTTGTCAGATTTTTAAAGGTACATAATAACTAGATATTATTAAGTAGAGCAATGAAAACAAAATTTTTTAAACCAAAATTAAGAATAGAAAATTCAAAAATTAAAACAGAAATAAGAAGAAAATAGTTCAAAATAAATAACGTAATATTTAGTTACATAATTATTCGTCATTACTAAGTAACAACTGCAACTGTTTGCCTTGTCCTGGACCATAGATGCTACCAACACTAGGGGTACCCACATCCAGCAAGCGTGTAGGTAAGAATTATAAAATCAGAGGATTCTCCAGTAACTAGCACATATTAATATAGCAAGGCGCAGTGTTTGTGTGTGGTGGTAGTGGCGGGGGCTAGCTCTTAAGATGCGATAAAAAGTGAATTATTTTGATATATTGGTACCAAAGACTACAATTTGTACTAGATAGCTTATGTCCATATGCAGAGTTAGAAGACAATGACTCAGAAATCGTGTTAAGGTATCCGACTACGTTCGGAACCGTGATTTTGCAAAAGCGTATAAATGGATAATATTTATGATATTTAGTGTCACTTAGATTAGAAAATGTATATAAAATTGTTTTAAGAATAGTATTACAATAAAAAATTATTTAAGTACACTTTTTTGAGAAAAAAAGAACATAGAATAACCCATTTTCAAAATATTCTAATTTTGTGAAAAATGCTTCTATTATAATAATATTTTGCCTGTATATAGCTCAGACCTCTGTACAGAGGCTCAACAAGAATTTTTGAAATATATAACTTAAAAGTGTGGGTTCATCCATGTTTTACGAAAACAGAGTGGAGGAATTTTAAGAAAAAAACGCCGATAATTATTTCAATGGGTTGTAACTCTGAAAATAATGTGAATTTTTCAAAAATCATAGTTGAACCTCTGTACAGAGGTCTGAGCTATATACCGGCAAAATATTATTATAATCGAAGCATTTTTCATAAAAGGAGAACATTTTGAAAAAAGGTTATTCTAAGTTAATTTTTTACCGAAATATTGTATTTAAATAATTTTTTTTTATCAAAATGTCCTTAAAACAATTTTATACATGTATTCTAATCTAAGTGACACTAAATATCATGAAAATTATCCATTTATGCGCCCTATGCAAAATCACGTTTCCGAGCGTAGTCGGATATCTTAAATAAAATAAGTCATAGAAAAAAGGAAGACTTTTGAGTCGTATAACTTCAAATTCGCTTGAAATATTAACTTGTGGATTAAAAAATACATTGTTCTAGTTGGTTATGAAAATATAATATTAGCATACTTATTTACTTTCAAAAAATCCGTTACGAATCAGAAGGCCTATGTTTATTACTAAGCAATGACATTCTACAAGGATAAAGTTACGACAACCTTTATGATTGTACCTGAAATGAAATTAATTAAGCTCTGGAAAGTAGCATTAAAGGGTACAAAAGAAGATGGAATACATTTTATGAGGGATAGTAACACTGATAGAGCTGTTCGGTTTCGTTCCGATCTTCTGTCAAATTTCTGATGTTTGTACCAAAGCAATTCTTATTTTACAACTTGTGCCTGGTATAAATTACCGATGCTACAAAACCTCGGTTCAGCCATTTTCAAATATACTTAATAGAGGTACACTGTTCGGTATAATCAGTATTTCCAATAATTTGATCCCTTTCAAAACAATTCAGTTCTTTCCAAACTTTTCGGAAGGCATTCGAGCGTATCACAACGTCATTATTAACGTTGTTTTCAGAAAACCGTTAAGGCACGACACGGAAAAGTATAACAATAATCAATTATCACATGCGTTATAGGATACCTATTTGGATAGATACGTGTTATATTAAAAGTACTGTACAAAAACATGTGATACTAGGACCTTTGTATAGTTGTTTCCAAACCATTTAAAAAGAGGCATGTTATTCAATATAATTAATTACTTCAAGGTTTCCAACGATTCAAACCTATGTAAAACCTATCTACTATCTGTCAAAAGTTTTCGAGCATATCATAATGAAATGATATTTTTAAGGAACTATTATTGTACGATATGAAAAGTTGTAACAATAATCAGTTATTATCTGTTTTATATGTTGCCATTTATATAAACACTTCATGTGATGACAGTGAATATTCATTCACTGTAAGGTAAAAAAATCTTGTTCAGTCATAGTCAATGTTAAAAGCTACGGAAGTACAGGGTATCCGTACTTGAAGTATCCAAAAGTAATGATTTATTACGGAACTACCCATCAGAATGTCAGACCATCAGAAAGAAGTGCTCATCCACGGATTGGAAAACTCTCCGAAACTTTTTGGGTCTAGTCCGATCGGCCGCACGTGCGCACATTATTCGGCAATCGCAGACGATAAACTTTCTACACTGACTTCATTAGTAAAGATGTGGACACTACAGTAAAAGATGACGTGTGTACTTTGGTTAACGGAATTTAAATCAGCCACTCGTGTACAGCGACGTGTTCGAACAGAATGGAATGTCGTTACTGGCTTGCCTAATAGACTTATCAGGACTCCTACAAAATGAATCAAGCACACGGTCAACAGTGTTTTCTATCGCGAAAACTTAAGGATACTTGCCAGTTTGAGATACCAAAGTTCCCGTCTCCTTTAAAGTTCTTTCCCATTGGTGGATAGATTTTAATGTCAGATGATAAATATTCCATTCTGTTCGAACACGTCGCTGTACACGCGTGACTGATTTAAATTCCGTCAACCAAAGTACACATTACACCTTTAACTGTGGCGTCCACATCTTTACTAATGAAGTCAGTGTAAAATTTTTATCGTCTGCGATTGCCGAATAATGCGCGCACGTGCAACCGATCGGACTAGATCCAAAAAATCTCGGAAAGTTTACCAATCCATGGATGAACAGTTTATTACATTCTCATGAGTAGTTCCGTTATAATAAGCAATTACTTTCGGATACTTTTTGCCCGGACACCCTGTATTAATTGCTTTCTTACGAATTGTTGGATACTCACTTTCAATAGAAATCCAACATTTCTCCAAAGTCATGTCATTAAATGTCATTTTCAGTGAGCCCTTCGATTGTGAGTCTCAGAAATTTCTCTTTCTTTCAAGTTTAGGTTCTAAAAATAAACGGAAGTGCGAGAGAATGGGTTTTCACACCTAATCGTTGACAGAGAGGGAAAATAATAATCCATTTTCTTCGACAGCTCCTGTCCTCGATAGGAGGACAATAACACTTGTAATTTATTGGTATCCATTTTCACTTTTTGGTCCCGGCAGTAGTTCAAGCATGTCAAAATTTCATTTGATAGCATTATCTTTCCACAAGTTTAATTTTTTTAAAAATCCAAGAATATTGTCATTTGAACTTAGAATATATTTTCTCCACAACCTAGTAGTAATTTACTCAGTTGAGTCATTTGATGAAAAATATCTGCATTTTCGTTTGATCTTCAGAGCGTTTACTGAAATATTTGTTGTTTTGTTGAAAACGTACTAGCGGGTTTTTTTTATCCTTTAGTTCAAAAGAAAATGTTAAACCAAATGTCATCTATATTTAACCACCAAATTTATGGGTGTAATAACAGATTTGTACGTTAAATCATGAGAAACTCTAGAGTTAGGTGGATTTTATTTAATGAAGTTAACCATTTTTAGAACATTTTCCAGTGCATTTTGTTGTTCCTTACCAAGAGGTTTTGACATCAACACAATTCTCTATGAATAAAGAAATTGTGAAAACAATACTAACATTTTTTTTTTCTCTTACAAGAATAACGAACAAACCATGGAAGTAGCACTACCCATACAATTGTCAATACAATTCCTCCAAAATAAAGATATGTTTTCAGATAGGCAAATAAAATATTGAATACATATATTTTTCTGCTTGTATCAAGTAATTTTTCGCTGCATAGGAAGTTTCCAGAAATTTCACCTTCACTGGCAAATTTTACAAATACTGGAACATAACATTTGTTAATTTAATCTGTTGACTCCACTATATCTGAAAATTGCCATTTTTCAGTTAATCACACAAAATTTGTTCAATATCATGTGATATATCACGGATTTATTGATTGATTGTAATGTTCGAAAATTGAATATTTTCAATTTTCCTCATTGCATCTTTTCTCCCAACATTTCATCCTTTATAATTTTACATACGGGCATTACAGATTCTCACGGACTACGTGACTTTTCTTTATTATACGATAAGCTTTATTACCAAATAACTTTTTTCTTCAAATGGGGCTGCAAATCGGCATTTTTACCACTGCACGCACAGTACTTTCCGGGGGAACAAATATCACTTTTTAATGCTGCACCATATAAGTATATCACAATTGCACCAATGTAATTTTGACACCCAGTTTCCACCTCAGAGGGAGGCACTTGAACTCTGACGATACGAAATGGAATTTTATTTTGCTCACAGCACCCAAGCCAAACAGGCCCTCAAGGGATCTTTTACATGTGGTATAATCATTCGACATGGATGCTGCCGATTTTTTGCATCATGAAAATCCACCGACTAGGGCATATAAGGCCAGCACCTAATCAAATACGCTACCCAGCCGGTATACTACCAAATAATTTTGCTTCCTGAACTTTTTCTGTAGCTGTAGCTAGCTGTGACTGTATTTACTAAAGCTGTACTCTGTGTGTGTGTTTGAGAGTTTAACAGAGTTTTAAACTATTCACAACGTTTTATTTTTTATAATATTATGATTTGTCATTCAGTTTTGTTGAAGTACCATTGCTATATGCAAAAATATTTTATTTTAAACGAAAAAACTATTGTAGAACGTATTCTGGATCACCATTTCACATTAGATCCACTGATAAGTAACCTTCACTTCTATTACGATCTTTTTTGCAAAGTTTTCGTTATCAGTCTTATGAAATTTTGTATGAGATTCTAAATTTTCACAAGTAACTTCAAAATTATCTGGATTGTTTGTAATAAAATAAAACACGTTCTTGTTCATTGTTTAACCACTTACATGATCATGCACTTCATGCAATACGAATACATACACAGTCACCCAGCTTCCATCTATCGAAGATAACCGCGTAGAGTGCCAAATCAAGTAAAAAATTGTTTTCCATTTTATAACTTATGCTTTATTTCCTACTTCTTGCGGTACCTTGGTTAGGAGAGAGAGAGAGAAATACTACTTTAGATTAAATACAATAAAGGTTTCAAAACTAAAATTTTAAATTGATAATTTAAATTTTGGTAACTAAAAGAGTTGAATGTTGTAGTGTCTATAAGCATAGAAGACTAAGGACTGCTTTTTAGTGGGGTTATATCACAGTTTAATAACTGTAGCCAACCTTCCCCCTTTTATTTACATTACTTTACGAAACCCTAAGAAATATAATGGAAAGATGTTCAGAATTCTTTATTTATAAAAAGGTAACAAAAAAGCACTCGAAAATGCTTTGATTACTGCTCATATCAAAGAACAATAAATTAATTATTTGCCAGATTCAGTGGTCCAAATAGAAATATAAAATTTGATATAGAAAGGATTATTAGTAGTAAAATTGATAATTAAAATATAAAGTTTTTACTTAAATTATAAGACACTAATGTTAAATGAATCTAACAATATATCAATAATCTCTCTCTGTATATAATTTTTTTCGTTAAGCTGTAATAAATTTATTTATACATAAGGTATAGTAGTTAGTTTAACTGAAGGGGAGTGCCAAGAATGGTTTGCATATGGGGTCCCCCCTCCTACCTTTCAGCGCTTTCTCGAAAAATCCGCTTACGTCATAGATCGTGATGTCACACATTTCTCCAGTAATTTCCAGATGCCTCCACATGGGCGCCAAATATGGTCTCCAAAATGATGTCAACTTGGTTGTATCGCTAATATTTCACTAAATTTCCACTGAAAGGCCATTATAATGTAAGAAACGGCGTTTCTTTCGAATATTATAATTGAAAACAAAGTTATACATGTAAATTATAGTTTCACAATTTGAGCAAGGAATATAAACAGTTGTTTAATTTGTACAAGGGGGGAGGGATTGTTCCTCTATCAGGCTGACAGGTAGTATCTCTCCTCTTCGCCCTAGTATTTAATAGTTTTTATGTGACAATATATCAATATACTAATTTACTAAGTATTATTTCTATGAGCTACAGTATTATGAATTCTGATTTGAAAAGGGAGGTTTCATAAATTGAAATATATAAAAATATATAGAAAAAAAAATTTAAAAGTACGATATACTTAGGTTATATTTAATGATTATTATTTTTTTTCTATTTCTAATTATGCTCCATGATGACTTAAAAATTCAATAATACAACTCTTTCAGGATACTGGAAATGAAATGATTACTGAAAGTTACAAAGAAAACATTAAACATCCAAAACAACTACCGATGGATATGGAAGAGATGGCATGATTGTGTGAGTGAGTATGAGTAAATCGTAGCAGAATTAAGAATTTTAGAAACATTTAAAGAAATTGGAAGTTACACAGGAAGAAGACAATCCGTCTTATTTCTGTAAACAAATACCGCCACATTAAATATTTAAAGATTACTCGTCCGTAACCTTTCAGAAAAAAGCAAAGAAAATACAACACGATCTTTCTCGTCGTACCACCTCAGAGTTTTCCCCCTCCCATTATTCTTGCATGATAAAGAGATAGCACGTAAGTTGTTTTACACTGTTTGAAATGTTTTTCCAATTGAAACTGAAGGCGATTTTTTGTTTCAAAAGTATTTACTGTACGAATTTTATCATCACATTTCAATATTATTTTACATAAATTACTTCAGAATCTCCTCTAAGGAGTGTTGGAATGCTAAAATTATACTTTTTTGATAAAATTGAGATTTTTACATTTTCAGATTGTATAGATTTTAACATTTCTAAAAATACCTTACTTTAACCTCAGGGTAATTAGAAGCCCTTAGTGAGTGA
>BMAV01019966.1:0-143098 GCA_019973955.1 Trichonephila inaurata madagascariensis
CGTTTTTTGAAGGAAGGCATTAAACCCAAGTGATTTAAATCTCCGAACCCTTTTAAAAAGCGGTCAGACTTCACAAAGTCTGAGATTCTACAAGGCGACTTAACGTAATTGCACAGCTGTGACGCTGATTTCTAAAATGCTGGTTTCGATGGTTTGTAGTACCGATGGATCATATCATTCGATAAGTATGGTGACTTTGTTGGGACGTAAAATGCACCTGTGACTTCTTACATTGTATAACAGTCAATTCTCGATAATCCGAAGTTCGAGAGTGATGAAAAACTTCAAATTATCAGGAGTTAGAATTATCAAGAAGGTAAGAAAAACTCTGGAAAATTTTTCAACACATTTAAATTTTAAAATATGTAATAGAGATCAACAACTGTACTTTTACTTTAAAGTATATTTAAAAGTACATATTACACAGTATAAATATTATACAGAAGTTAAGAGTCATGTATTAAGAGAATGCATTTATGTCACTGCTTCTCAAACTTTCAATACTTGCGCCCAATATCCTGTCAGAATTTACATCGCGCGCCCCCTTCCATACAATAACAATGTTTAGAATTCATTAAGACTATATTTTGACGCTAAAGCTACAATACGATTTTAACCTCTTAAGTGTCACTGACGTATATATACGTCTCGCTCAGCCAAAACATTTATTGTCCTGGGTGTATATATACGTCGTTTTGAATTACGATCTTTTTTGCTCATTGCTATCCATAAAATTATTTCGAAGGCTTTGGAATGCAATAAAGTGACTTTGACAGAGTTTGTGAAGGATTTACTTATTTCAGAGGATTTGTTTATGTATTCCTTTTCTTTCCCCTATCCCCAGTCTTCCAATACATTACATGCGCCACCTAGTGCATCTACGTGGGAAAATGTGTCATTGAGGAGTGAACTGTGTAACTTTTAATCAGCTGTTAAGAGATTAATTATAAACAGTACAAATTATTAAGGTAATTGTTAATTGTTGTATATAATTTTATATATGACAAGCCCATGGGGTCACTGGAAATTATTAAACTTCTTGTTAACTTAGTATTGTTAAATTAATTTTAAAATACATCATGAAGTATTGATACATTTATAAGCGTATTATATCAGTGTACATGTGTATTTTATTTTTTATTATGTCAGAATGGTTTTTTTTTGTTTACTTTCAGTAAATTACTTATTTTTTAAATATTCTTTTGTTTTCGACTTTCTTATATGCTCCCGCCCCCCGATAGAGTTATCACGCTTCCTTAGGGAGGCACGCCCCACAGTTTGAGAAATGCTGATTTATGTAGTAATTCTCGAACAAGACTCTTTCATGGCTCAACAAATTTCTTCCATTCCTCATTAGAAATAAAATCTCTTCGCAGCCGGTTCAATCACAACACCATTGGTTCTTTAAGGCAAGGTCCAGTACGACCCATGATATATTTGTTGTCACATGGTATAACTTACACAGATGAGCCTTAATTCGTCATATAAATCCAATCCAAAATAACACTGTCATACGCATCTCTTCTTTCTAATAGCAGATAATCATTTCTGAACACGTGTGTAGCAAGGCCACGTGTTAAACGATAGATATGGACGGCTCACTGCAGGTGTGGTCAAACTATCCACATGAAGGAAGAAAGCAATAAAGTGTCTTTTTGCCGGAGAACCCATGAAGCACAAAGAAGGGGTAGCAGACAGATGATTATCAAAGGGGCTACGCTACAGGGGAGACAAGCAGAGACAGTACAACACAGAACATATAAGCTCCAACCTGTTTGCTACAGGACATTACATAGTAAGTGCTCTAATTGTCAAGAGTTTTAAAAGATTTTTTTTGTTATTGCGTTTTAGCCCCAAACCAAAAATTTTTTTACTTCGAAATACAGTGTCCCCTTTTAACACGGGGTATACGCCATCAAAGAGAGGTAATATAAAACGGCGTTAAAGGGGTTTTTCCCCCATCATGTAAATAATGGGGTTAGGGAAGAGGGGCAAAAAAATTAGTCGTGTATTTTACCATTAAATTGATTAATTTTTTTTATAACAAAAACCAAAATTTATTTTTCAAATATAAAAAATTAATAAAAAAAAGTAATATAAAAAAAAAATAAAATTTAAGTATGTTTTCATTTCAGTCATTCAATTTTCCCGAATTTCGAATTTTCTTTTGTCTTTTTTTCAAGAAAGTAGATTGACCCTTATAACATAAAACGTTAAATTTCATCATCAATCTACATAGAAAAAACATTTTTCCGTTTCTTCTATTGTATTATTTCAAGAACAGCTTTTTCTAGTAGCAGAGCTTGTCAAATTGCGGTTTCCATGACAGTATTTTCATTTTTTTTCTTAAAAGTTGAATTTTAAAAATTTTTTTTATTCTAAAAATTCCTTATAGTTGAAGTTTCCAAATACATTGCAGTACCAATTTGAGATTGACATTCGCCAGTACAACTCTAATCATTTGATTTTTGTTTCTAGTGAAATGTTTTTATGCTATATTTTCGTTTTTTTTTATACGCATGATAAAAACAAAAAATCATAATATTTTCACTAAAAATTTTATATTATATAAATTTGTACTTACAAAACGCCAAAAAATGTTTGAAAGAAAAAAACTTGAAAACACCGCGGAAAAAGAAAAACACAGAAAAAGCCTTATAGGGAAGCCTAACGCTGCGTGAATTTGGGGGAACCCCAAATTCAAAAAAAAGGGAAACGAAAAAACCTAAACGAAACAGAGCTAAGCGAGGTCTTACTGCGTTAAGTACACCAAAACGTATTGTTTTAATTTGAAATATCAAGAGTTTTTCTAGGGGCTGAGCATTTACTTCGAATTATCGAGAGGTTCGGGAACGAGCTTGTCACATTACTTTTTTAAACCTATACTTTCTCCCATAATACGAATCAACAATCTAGTTCAATTGATCAAAACTAAACTAATTATTTGTTATTAGTCCACATAAAACCGTTTAAGATACCGTTAGAAATATATGTATTTCCTTTGTATTTTCACATTTTTTTTTTAAGCAAGTTAATTTTGTTTTAAAAATTCTGTAAATGTGTTTTAAAGGGGAAAATTTCAAATTTTTATATTTTGTTTATCCCAAATTTCATAGTGGGGGAGGGTTATTTAAAAAATATTCCTAAACTATAATCAAAGATCATTATCATGAAACATGTTGAGTTCTTTTCAGCAACACAGAATATCTTCCCTTTATAAAAAGATGAAGAGGCTGTTGTGTCTTCGAGTAAGGATAATTAGTGATTAAGTAGGTTTTAGTTGCGACAACACATTATCAGCTCCTAAATACTTAGGGTTATTAAGTATGCAAATTAAAAAAATGACAAAGGTAGTGACACCTTCACTTAAAAGTGTTATTAATTCGTATAAAATAAAATAAAAATTAGAATCTACTATAATTTGTTGTTTTTAAAAAAAGGAAAAAAAAACTAATATAAACTTTTTTTAATATTAATTTTTTCTATTTTCCTTTTTTTAAACCCCCGGTCCTGCGCCTGTTTTCTATCGTGTACTGCGGGGGGTAGAGAACCCCCCAAACTTTTAACACGTGTATTTAATTTTGAAAATAAAATTAAGTCATTATGATACATATTTATAAAATACAAGACGTTTTTTTTTTTTTACAAATAAAATTATTAAATTTATTGCATACAAATGAGACTAACATTAATTTAAACTAAACAAAAAAAATTTTCATTTTAAAACACAAAATTTTTCATATTTTTCATAAATCAGTATATATATAAACGTATATACCAGTAATAAATATACTTTATACTTAATGAGATAATGATTGTAGAAAGTAGAAAGTAATATTTTAATCTTTTTCCAAACATTCAGAGCAGACTGTATACATATACTCAACTTCTCGCAGTTCTCAGCCCCCAGATAAACTTTTTGAAAGTCATTACATTCCAATCATTCGAGAATTCAGGCCTGAAGGTTCAATGACCTAAAATGTGCAGCTACA
Source organism: Trichonephila inaurata madagascariensis (assembly GCA_019973955.1). Lineage (NCBI taxonomy): Eukaryota > Metazoa > Arthropoda > Arachnida > Araneae > Nephilidae > Trichonephila > Trichonephila inaurata. Next base: position 3,993 of record BMAV01019966.1, read on the forward strand.
GAAAAAATTGTGGTTCTGCTCATTCTTTTTAGAATCCTGGGAGGATTTTCTTGTTGCTGGGGTGTACAGAACACCCCGCGCGAGTGATCGCGGGTTAAGTGTGGAAGGATTTTAAACTATGTGCCAGTAAAACAACACACACATTTTTATGTTTATTTTTTTAAAAAAATGTATCGGTTTGATAAAACAGAAAAAAAAAATAATAAATAAATAAACCTATTATGGAGGGCGCATTTCCTGTCCACCTGGTGACAGACCAATTCTGTTGTAGAAATTAGTACAACTGATCATACTTATTGCTCAAATTGTAAAAAATTGTAATTTACATGCATTATGTAGTTCTATTTTTTTAATGCTTTGTGAAGAAATTTTTTTTTTTCATTAGATTGTATAATTGTTTAATACGTTATAATATTAATTTTTATTGTATTTGTTTTATGATAAAAATTGTAATATTCGCAACCAACGCCGTATTTTACTTTATGATGGCGTTTCAATAAAAACGTGGCAAAATATTGGAGAAACAACCAACGTTAGGCCAAACTTGGTGACTTGGCAACCACATAGATGCATCTGGAAATTACTGGATAAATCCATAACATCACGATCTATAACGTAAGAGTATTTTTCGAGGAAACGCTGGTAGGTAGTGGGATGACCACTAAGCAAATCCTTCCTGGCACTCCTCTTCGATTAAATTCGATTTTTTACGACCCATTTTTATTAACTATACCTTATGTACAAATAAATTCATTGCAGCATCACGAAAAACTGTTTTTATATATAGAGATATAAGACATTGATATAAATATTAATTGAAATAAATGAAACAAAAATATAAATTAAAATCAAAACACTAGGACACTAAAGGCTTGATTATTTGACGAAAATACGAAATAATGAAAATAATGGAAAAATGCTCCTAGTCAATCGTGATTTCTTTTCACAAATACTTTTGGAATATTTCCACATATCCTGCTCCTTATTTAATTTATCTTTCAATATTTATTATCCCTTATCCCCCTTTTTACGTCTTTTTAATTACGTAATGTTCTGAGCAAAACATTTTCATTAGTGCATTATGAAAATACATTTGTCTTAAGGTTAGTTCTGAAATAATATTTAAAAGTTTTAAGTACAAAATATTTTGGTAAACACTTTATACTTTTCAACACGTTAGACTATAAAAATAAGAAGAATACTTTAAGAATAAATTTTCATTATGTAGGTAGTAATTTATACATACATGCACACATTTTTACCGAATTTTGGGAACTAAGTATTCATTGACATAATTGAAATTTAAGATTCGCGATTCAAATATAACATGGGAAACATATTTATTCAAATTTTAGTAGCATTAAAATTGTATCTAAAATCTTTTATAAATATTGATAAGTTTATTTTTTTAAACCCATTTTTGAACTAATTTTAACTAAAATATAATGAAAATCATAATTTTATCTGGATAGAAATGTGAATTAAAAAAACATTTAAAAAAAATTTGTAGAGATTTATTAGCATTGTAAATATGTACTTTCAAGACGAATACAAAATTAAAAAAGTCATGGGCCAATAAGAAAAAAAGGGAATAAATAAGGAAATTCTTCACAATACTTCGGTCTTTTAAGCTTTCCGATACTTTGGGGAAACCCTAATTTAAAAAACCCATAAATAAATAATTTTCCGATATTTAGTGTCACTTAGATTAGAAACATGTATAAAATTGTTTTAAGGACATTTTGACAAAAAAATTATTTAAATACAATATTTCGAAACAAATTTAAGAAAAATTTTTTTTTTAAAAAATTTTTTCCCCTTTGTAAAAAAATGTTTCTATTATAATAATATTTTGCCTGTATATAGCTCAGACCTTTTACAGAGGCGCAACTATGATTTTTGAAAAATTCACATTATATTAAAATTCAACCATTTGAAATAATTTCACGTTTTTTTTCTTAAAATTTCTCCCTCTGTTGTCGTAAAACATGGATAAAAACCCCTTTCTAAGTTATATATTTCAACAGTTTAGTTGAGCCCCTGTACAGAGGCCCGAGCTATATAGACAAAATATTATTATAATATAAGCATTTTTCACAAAAAGGGGAATATATTGAAAAAGCATCATTCATGTAAATTTTTTTTAAAATATTGTTTTTTAAAAAATTTTTTTTTTGTAATACTATTCTTTAAAAAATTTTATATACATTTTCAACGGCCACTAAATATCACAAATATTATCCATTTACACTCTTTTGCAAAATCGTGTTTCCGAACGTAGTCGGATACCTTAAATCATTTCAAAGCCTTCAGAAAATTTGTATAGATGTCAGTGCCCTGAAAAGACGTATATTTACGTCCGGGGCCATTAATGCTTTGGCTGAGCAAGATGTTTATATGCGCCAGTGGTACTTAAAAGGTTAAAGTATTATTGTAGCCTTAGATTCTTGGCAGGCTATTGAATTCACATTGTTATTAAAAGCGGAGGGGGGGCGCTGATGTTTCTTTACTGAGTATTGGGTCACAAGTATTGAAAGTTTGAGAAGCACTGCTATAAAAGGATGAGGGTATAATTGTAAGAAAGTGGTATTGAAATTACAAGATGATTAGATTGTAATTATGAGAGAGTGAAAATGTAATTCTACGTAAGTGAGATTGTAATTCTAAGGGAATGAGAATGAAATTTGAGAAGGATGGGAGAGACCGTTGCTGTAAGATGCAATATTTAATTAGAGATTATGTGCTGTTTTGGTCAAGCATTAGCATGTTAAATTAAAATGCATGGAACTACAAAGGGAGATTTAAAAAAAAGTTTTAAATTTAAAAGAAAATGTATTCTTTTGGATGAGCTCCATTGTAATTTTACTCTTGTTGCAATGTTACAATTTAGATATTGAAAATAGATTAAATAAAGTTTCTTAGTTTTACAATGACTGCTAATCACTTCTTTCTCTCTCTCTCTCTCTCACACACACACACACACACACACACAGGTTTGTCACATATTAAATGACAAGTATTTGGACTTAAAATATTTTAAGCATATTTATGTGTTAAATGTTTTTCTTTTATTACACTATAAAAGAGCGATCCCTCTTTCTTAAATCAGAAATTCTATACCTGATAAAAAAAACTAGCCTTTTACAGTAGTCGCATATGATTTGTAACATCTGAAATGTTATCGTGGTAAAGACGCAATACTAACTTAAATCCTGAAAAATATGAATCCATTATGACTGGAAATAATTTTCTTTCGAATAATTATATCTTTAATGAAAATTTTATTTAGGAAAAATACAATTTTTATCAAAAATATTTATTATTGTTCAATTTGGGGAAGAGTGTATACAATAGACTTATGATAAGTAAATTATGGCACATATACAGAGTTGGATTTCGCATATATTCTGCTCTGGATTTACCCATCTCTGCAAAATCACAATATCATGAAAATTTAATTAGCTTGCTAAATGTTTACTTTTTAATCGAGAAAAGTTTTTAACCTACAATGAAAAAATGTTGGCATGGACAGCGAAAAGAATTAACTTTGGCAGTATGAAAAAGAGGCATATTCCTTTGAATAATTCCATATTGCTTACCTGTATTTTTCTTAAGAATGTTGAACTTTGCCATACACTCAACAGTAAATATAATTATTAATAAGTAAGTTTATCCCAATAAGAATTTAATCTGTAAGTGATTGTAATCAGCGAATTATTACTTCGGTTAGCCTAGCCTCAACTTTATTCCACGGGTTTTTAAATTCAAACTAAACAACATTCAAAAAAAAAAAAAGAAAATGATAGATCACAATTACGATTACATTAAAACAGTTAACAGTATTAGAGATTAATGAGAGGTTGATGCGCACTTTCTCTTCCGAGCTGGCAGGCTGAATGGTTAAGCACGCATCCACTCAGGCGAAAAGAACTCGCCAACATGGTCGCCAAATATATAGCTTGCCTCTATCACCAAGATCTCGTCAAGTTCCCATTGACGTCACTTCCTGTTACCAATTTCCGTCCCTTTTCACGAAATCACTCCGTCAAATATCCGGCAACCGAGAGAAAAGATGTTAGACATCAAAATTTCAAATCCTAAGAAATGTGTAAAATGTTTAATCTCTACCACGATGCACCACAAAAGAAACAGAATTATTCTACTTTTACGATTGAAATAACGTAAATAAAAGCAAAATATGATTGATTTTAGTTTGAAGAAACAATCTAAAAAGAAATAGAGGATTAATTGAAAAGACGATATATCTATTTCCCCCTCCCCACACTCACGTACACATACACACACACATGCGCGCGCACACACACACACACACACATATATATATATATATATATATATATATATATATATATATATATATATATATATATATATATATATATATATATATATATATATATATATATATATATTTATATAATCATTTATATGTAATTACATAAAACTGATACATTTGTGTAAGTATACATGTTCAAATATATGTTAAACATGAAATAAAAATAAATTAAATCTTATCTTAAGAAAGGGATTAAGAGTAAATATTGCATTCTTCCAAAATGATTTGTAGAATTTTATTTAATATAACATATGCTTATATTGAAGCCAGTAGCTAATACTAAAATGAGCTTTTTGTAAAAAACTGAAAAAATTATTTTTTACAAATTTTTTTGTTTGAAAAATACGTCAAATTTTGCTATGTTTGATTAAATACTTTATAAATTATGAAAAAAATCAAAACTATCTAAAAGCTCATTTCAGTATAATGAGAATGATGTACTTTAATTGTATGAAACACACACACACACACACACACACATTTCAAACATGTACATATAACAGATTTTGAGAAAAGATACATCTAAAATAGCCAATTTAACATTGCCGTTGTATAGGTTTCCTACTCCTCTTAAACAACATATTAAATGTCACAACTTTTTTACTTAATCTAATATCTTAATGAAACCCAGTGGCTGAGTGGTTAGTAGCACACTTCCAACGCACAGCACACTTCCACAGCACACTTCCGAGGTTCAAACATCGAACTGGGCAAGGTTGACTCAGCCTTTCATCCCTTCAATGGGTCGATAAATGCGTAACAAGCTTGCTTGGAAACTTAACACAGGAAGTTTCGCGTTAGACTGACCACCTGCTGATAGGAGAGCATATAAACATAGTCTCAGAGCCCAAGCTCACGTATACTGATATTGGCTCAGTAGGCCTTGGCCCACATGAGCTGTTGCGCCACTGAGTTAAGTTAAATTTATGCTTAAATTGAATACGTAATTCTTAATCATTCATCGAGTTATGAAATATTAAGATATTTGCTCTTGTCCTTCCATAACAAACAAATAATCTTTCAAGAAATGTCAATTTGGAAATAGATGAATTATTCCTGGCTAGTAAATCTACGCGTTGCTGTTAACACTGCCATAAAATGAACGCAATTTGAGTAATCTAAATACAGTCGGATCTCTATGTAATGAAGTCGCTAAATCCCGGAAAAAAGTTCGTTATAAAGAAAATTTTATATAGAGGTTCCTCTTTTAATATACTTTATAAACCACATAAAAAAAATTAAATTCATAAACACTATATATTAAAAAAAGTTATTATTCACAATTTTTTAAAAATTAGTATAAGTTTATTTTATATATCTTACACATCAAAAAAGAAAGAAAGAAAGAAAAAATGCAAGGAAAACAAGAAAAAAGAATGTCGAAGAATTCACTGCATTTTCAATACTAAGAAAATTGATGAATTTTAAGGACATTTTACAATTTAAAGCATGAAAGTAATATTAAACATACATTATTTTATAATTAGAACACAGGAATACGGGACATCTCCACTCAGGGCGCAAGAGGATATCGAATATGTTTCTTTAAATTGAACTTCAAGTAATGGGGGTTAAGTGGGTTTCTGCACTCTCTCGGATGAAAACTCCGTCCAGGAACTTCTTATAGCTCAGTGAGTTAGGATCTAATAAAACCGTGCTCCAAGATTTAGTATAATCAACAAAAAATGTTAAAGAGGAATGGAAATTTTTTCATAAATGCTTTAAAAAAGGTAGAACAAAAAGTTGAATCACAAAAGAAAAGTTTTTATATAGAAATGCAATTCTCGTTTATGTATGGAGGTTATTTTAATAAATATACCCGAAATATTGAAGTATTCTAGAAAAAGTCGCTGCGTAGAAAATTCGCAAATAGAACCCAACTGTATATCTAGATACGATACTTTATAAAGGGACAGTAATAGAGCATTTTTTTGTGAATCTATTCCTAAAACTTTTCATTTTGCCTTTATTATTTAACTCTCTTTTGCAGCTAGCTATATGTGATATGAATGGAACATTTTAAATAAGGAATTTTAAAAAAAGTTTGAATCAAAAGTGTTTTGTATTTAAAGGTAACCTTATAACTAACAAAATAACTCAAAAGAATATAGATGATAATCAGATATTATGGAATAGTTGAGTAATACAAAATACCGAAGTCTTGGCTCTGTTTGTAGTTTATAATGCAAGGGGGAACCTTAAACTGCTGAGGAAGAGCTCCCATAATGTAATGCATTAACAGTTGACCACATGTTGTTACCATACGACTCTACAGAACAAAGTGGGTTTTGCAATTTTAAAAAGTTTTCACTGGTAAGTTTTCAAACATTTTTATTTACAAGTATACCTAGGATTTGAACATTGAACTTAAACATAATGTACAGTTAAAGAATCGCAATTTATACTATGGTTGCTTCTTACGTTTTGTCTTTCAGTTTAAGGGGGTTTTTTCCTTTCCAAAATTAGGAAATACCTATTATTCCATAATATCCGATGTAAATGTATAGTATATCCTATAACACCACAAAATATACTGTATAAAAATAAAGTTAAAAATGTGAGTTGTTTGAGTGTAATATGGTAGCTAGATAATAGATATTAATTATATAAATAGTAATGTAGCTTCATTTATAACTAAAGTAACTGAATGTATCTTCTATAATGGAAACTGCTCCGAAGATACACGACTAGAAATTGGATTAAATGCTTTAGCTGTTTTCTGTGGCCTCGCCTTAAATGTACCAAGACAGAGAAAGAATATTTTATTTGTGATTTTTGTGAATAAACTCAAAACAAAAAAGACTTTCAAGTATTCTTAAAAGTATGGATTTTATAGTTAAAAGTAGCTACGTTTTATGAAGTCTCACTTAGTTTTCGAATGACTTAAAAACCTAACCAAATCAAATATTCCATAATACCCTCCATTTATCATTTATTTTAAAAAATAAGCACTTTTTACAACAACAACAAAAATTATTTTTTCGTAAAAAAGTGAGTTTCCGTACAATCACTTATAGTGTATATGCATGATGGTTTTTGAGATTTTTATTAAAAACCATTATAAAGCTATTTTTATAAATGTATCAATGGTATTCCATAATACCCAACAGTCATCTAATTCCTTTAGGAGAAGTTATTGATGGAAAGTGTCATATATTTCGATAGAGTTCACAAAGATGTAATAGCAAGCTCAAATAATGATGTTACCTATGTGAAATAAGTGCAAAAGTAAACTTTTATCTAGGCTTACAAGTATACAGATAGAAAATAAAATATTTTAAAAGACATAGGGGATATTTTTTACTAAAACAATTTCGTCTAAATGAAATTATTTGGTTTTTAAAGCCATTTCTCACACGTATAAATCTTAAGACTTGTTTTCCTTGCATAATTACTTTAAAAAAAGAGTCAAAATTTTAAACGAGAATGACAGTTATTAAAAAATTGTCCACTTCCTTGTAGATTTTACCGAGGTTCACGGCCCTCTTGTTGGTGTCGTAAGGTGCGGTACTTAGAAGAGTAGTTCCGGGTTAGATGTTGTACTCGATACATGACTGATGTCCAAAATTACAAGGTCCATCACCAAAAGTAATCGTGTTTCTTTATAAAGTGACGTTATAATACACACATGAACAAGACAATTAGCGCAACAAGAAGGAGTCGTCAAAATGAAACGAAATTTTACGTACTTAATGACTACTTTGATATAAGTAAATGATTAAAAAATCAAAGAAAAATGATCTTTTATTTCAGAGAAAAAGGCAAAAGAACGGAGGATTTAATACCCTGTTGAACCCCCTTTGTGCGCGAATGCACGATTGGATACGATCGTGCAATGAGGCGTACAAGTTCTGTATGATGGATTGAGACATTTCATTCCACATTTGCTGTACCCTTTCCTCTAGTTCCTTCAAACTCGTAAATGCCCAACTCACCGTCCTGAATGATCCCAGATATACTCGATTGGAGACAAATCTGGGGATCGGACAGGCCAAAGAAGGGTAGTAACAGTGTGGACACAGTCTTGTGACATCATTGTCGTGTGAGGCCGACCATTGTCATGGACATACCGCTGGGTTGTCATGGTTTCACGGATCAATACTAGGGGTGACCGTGTACTTTAGGCAATGGAAACCCATACCATCACACCAGCTGTGTGCCGCTGCAAAGGAAAGGCAGAATTGAGGCGTTCACCAAGGGGTCTCCACACACGAACACTATTGTCATCACTGCTGGTATTAAATCTAGATTCGTCGCTAAAGACGACTTGGTTTCATTTTCTACTGCAGTCCAGTTTTCTCGTGCGTGGCACCGCTCAAAACGGAGGTGTCGATGCGTGGGCGTCAAGGGCAGCACACGTAAGTGGGGACTCGATCCCAAATGTCCTTCAGCCAGGCGCCGTCGTATAGTTCTAGAAGACACAGGGGTCCCTAGTGAAGGTGCTACCTGACCTGGATCGCGGCATATGTAGCAGTTGTCTGTACGTGTGTGCATTCTTTCAATGTAGCGGTTTCTGACGACTGGTCTTCGAGGGAGTCCCTGCCCGGTTTTCGTACAAATGACATCTCTCGGATCCACTGATCCCAACACCTCCTAACAACACAATCAGAGGGGTCTAATTGACAAGATACTCGCCTAGCTTATATACCTCCCAGCTTCCCGCCTGCCAATTATTCTCCCTCTCTCAAACTGCGACAGCTTCTCATATTTTCTTCGAAACCGGCGCAATAGCATGTCTACCTCAGCTCTTGCCTTGTAAACGATTCAGCACACTCAAACGAGCTTTGGTTACCTGTTTTATACTCCAAGGAGAACGACGTTAAACGCCCTCTACTGCCTATAGGTAATGCGCAATTACTCTGCATTTTTAATCATTTGCATATCTCCCCGATATGTACCTTCATGCCAAGTTTCTTTACGATTTTACAATTATTTTTTGGTGCGCTAATTTTTGTCCTGAGTATAACTCTCACTCTCACTTATTTCTCGTAAATTGTGAATGATTTAAAAACAGCATCGTATATTTTTTCATGCATTTTTATTTAATAATATTGGTCTATGTTAATCTTTTCTTAATAAACCATTAAGTATGTGGACCTACCTTTCAATAAAAACATTTCCCCGGAAACCAAATTTTCTCATTTTTTTTTTTTTTTCATCTGAAAGCTGATTAAGGTATCCGACTACTTGCGCGATTCCTTTTTTTGTTAAAAAAATGGACATATGGGAATTTTTTGTACTTTTTAGGTTTATTTAGTACATCTTAAGAAAAATATTTTAAAATTAAAATAAGAAAAGAAATTATTATTACTAGAAAGTCAACAAATTGGTAAGAATTAAAAAAAATACAATAACATTTGTTCTGTACAAAAAGTTTATGATCAAATTTTCAGTTTTGATATGTTGCTTTACTATTCATTTTTGAAAAGACCTTCAGGATAAGAGATATTTTAATTTTTACAAACTAAAGTACTTTATGTTAGTTATTATATGTAAATACTTAAAACAGTTATTATATTCACATAAGGAACTGTCATTTTTTTAATGAAACAGTGATTGGTAAATATGAAGGTTAAAACACACTTCTGCTATTATACCTAACATATATAAACCAATCCAGTTAATTATTTTTAAAACTTTTTCAGCAATCGCTGTCCCATTTTAAACATTTTCAAAAAAAAACAAAAACATTTCGAGTAAAACTCATTCTATAAAGTATGGCATCTTGTTTAAAGAATTGGTATCTACTTTTACTTAAACACTTGTAGTTTTTGTTCTAGTGAATGGAAAATAATAAATTTGGGGTATTTTATAAAGCTAATAAGATGACCTATAAAATAAAATCATAAAATAATTAGTCATTTTTTGGCAAATTAACTATTTTAGGTATAGTCAGATACCTTAATTAATTATAGATCTAGCATTTTAAGTTTGACAAATGCAATTTAAAAACCGCACCTTAGTTCCCGGAATTGAATTAAATGATTCACATTTATTTCATAGATAGAGCAATTTCTGAGAACCACTTTGTCAATGCCTTTAATTGAATTTTGTGAAATTTTAATCAGTCTTTGAAGTTTTCCTATTATAGTTGGGCATGAATTCGGCAGACACTTTCAACACTTTACGGTTTCCTTGTAAATGCTAACTGTTCAATTAAAATGTCAATGTCCCTTCAATTTGAAGGGCAGTTACTTAGCTAATCAAGCATTTAAATGGAGTTTGATGCTTAGAAACTGAAATGTCCTGATAGGCAACATGTTTCTTACTAAAGTGAAGAAAACATGCCCCTTTTGTAATAAATGGAATACAGTTATACAAGTACGCATTTTTGTTTTAATTAAGAATCTAAATATACATAAAAGCAAAAGCTTTATTGAAACTGATTTATGTAACGAACGCATGGAATATTTAGTTCAGAATACTTTCTTGATTTTATGCACTGAAAAAAGATGTAATTTTGATTTGAAAATAATTAGCCTTGATATGGCAAATTGCATTTCATTTAACGAGAATTATCTAAATGCGTATAGTATAATACTGAGCGTCCATAGATTTTTAATATTATTCACTAAATCCTTTTTTTTCCCTTGCTAAATTTTCCGAATTTTTCCCATTTTTTTCTATAAATAGTACTAGTAGTAATAATCTAGGAAAATAACACGCAAGCCATATCTGTATATGTTCCTATATATTTTTGCCATCTTCAGATTACTGTATCATGTCGACAACCATTAAAAAATGAGGCATGAAGGAATTTCAAAGAAAGGTTAAGCAACTAAACATATTGAGTTACTGTATAATTGAACAATTGAAGAAAAAACGATCAAATACATTTGTAGATTTTTATTATATATATATATATATATATATATCACATGATTTAAAGTCAGAAACAGACTTATTTTTAAAAAGAAACTTCATTTGATCAAAGTTAGACATCATCTGACGCAAAGAGCAGAGAGGAAAAAAAGCACGCCACCAAAAACCTTAAGCGGTTAACACTTACAAAACCGATCGCGGCATTCATGAGTGCTCTTGAAAGTTAATGCTGACATATAGGGCTATTACATATAACGATCTGAGATATGTTTATATTGGCTAGGCCATATGTTCCGAAGAAATTAATGGTTAATTAATTTGATACTTGAAGAGGTGAGGAGAAAATATAAAAGTGAATTGCTAGATAGGGAATTTAATTTTTAATCTAATTTAATTATCCTTACATTTGCCCCCCAATTTTAAAATTGAGTAATGGCGTGGTTTTTTCTCTCTTTACAAACTTAATCAATTTTCAACATATAGAAAACAATACATAACAACATTTGAAAACGCATATTACACACAGTAGAAATATTTATGTAAAAAAATACTCAAATCAAATTGCTCTAAAATAAACGAAACTATAACAACAGACACAGTAATAACACTTCCAAAATATTAATTGATAAAAATGAATTTCCGTACATATAACTGAAGATTAGCTTGTTCAAATCTATTCGACATCCAGAATAAGAGCTCGCGTTTCCTCCTTTTCCTTCATAATAATAGATTCGTATTATAGCTAGCAGATAATGTTTTCAAAAAAAAAATTTATATTGGAAAATAATATCATATCAAACAATAAGATAATATATATAAAAATACATGGTATGATACAAATATTAAAATACTAATTTTGTATAAAAGTCTACTCTGGCGCCATCGTAGTAATACCTTATAATGTTACACTACATTTTCCACATATGAAATAAATTTTTTAAAAAGATAAAAAAAAATATAGACAGTAATAAAATGACATTATTAATAATATAAAAACAGTGTACAACAACTTATATGCACTATTCAACACAATAAACAATTTTTTATTTCATATGCAATATAAAATATAAGTAAATAAAGATATATAAATTATAAGAATATAGGAATAAAATAAAAAAGGTTATATAAGACTAAAAGAGTTCTTTAAATAATTGTGAGTCAGAAAGGGGACTCTTTCTATCTCACGTTTAGTATTTATAAAATTTTTAACAATATTCACTGAAACAAAAATACGCATACAATATTTCAAATTCTCCGTGACCTTCTAAGTATTGCATAGACAAAATTCTTCTTTATATAAAATTCACTAATAAAACTGTATCACACACTTATTTTGAACACATCTCTAGAAATCTGCGGATCCACAGTGTTGGGATGTTTAAAAGAAAAAATAAGAGGTGTACATATAAAAACAAAACACGTTTGTCCTTTAATGTTTCAAGACATATACAAAATTATAATGATTGTATTCTCCTTTATCCACTGTCAAATAAAAAAATAAGCTTCAAGTTATTAAATTAATTTTAAATTTGGGTAAGAAGAAAATGTCGAGAAATAGTGAATCTTGTATGCCGGTATATCAAAACGAAAATTTCAAAATGAAAAAAAAAAGCTGCAAAAGGTTTGTTGAATAAAATAATTAAAAAAAATAAAATCCAGGGGGAGAATAAAGAATGCAACTTGACTCTATTTTTGTTTCTTATAAAAATTAATATCACTAGCATTGACATTAGTAAATTTTCTAAACAATTTAATCTTTAAATTTTTAAAAACACTTTTCTATCGTAAATTTAACCATTTGACATTTAAAAGATAAAATTATGAGAAGTATATTAAAATTTCTAAAATTTTGTATGCAAAACCTATACACTTGTTTTCTAAATTTAAAAAAAAAGAATATCTCATTTAACACAATTATATTATAAAAATTAAAAATATAATATTTTTTTTTAAAATTTTTTCGAAAAACGGTCCTTCAATTTTCCCCTAAATTTAGAAATATATAATTTAACTGACCTCCACTTCTGCGGGGAAACCCCTTGGGGAACGTAATCCATATGTTGTTTCCCAATGATTTGATTTAGTAATTTTTTCGATGTTGGTCAAATCCGTATTATTGGGAAATTTAAATTCCAAACCATCCCGAAGAAGATTTTTTTTTTTTCTGGCGGAAGAACAATCTTCTTTAAAGGGAATAGGGGGTCCACCTTTTCCTTTTTTTTTTTTTTTTTGCCATTGAACGTTGTTTTTTTTACTCCGGCAATCCGGCTAGCCTTTCAGCAAAGAAGAAATATTTAGCAATAAAAAAGGTTTCTTTGGGTCAAAATCGCGTTTTTCTCCTTTCAAAAGACATTCCTTTTCGCGGCAACCTAGCCCAAAAAAAGGGTATAGCGCCGTGGGGGTTCAAAAATTTTCCCTACCTTTTTATGGACCCCGTTGGCATTCGTTTTAATTTTTGTGTTTTAGCTTTAAATTTAAAATTTGAAATGTGTTTTCAGGATATCCTCCGGGGTTTATTTTTCGATTTGGGTAGAAACCGACTTATTTTTTAAAAACTTTTTTTTGATCAAGTTAGACATCATCTGACCAAGGGAGGAAAAAAAGCACGCCCCGAAAAACAAGTGGTTAAAAAAAAACACCGATCGCGGCGTTCCGGAGTTTTTGAAAATTAATGCTGACATATAGGGCTATTAAAAAAAAGGATCGAAATAAGAATTTTTTTTGGCTAGGCCTATGTTCGAAGAAATAAATGGGGGATTAATTTGATCGAAGGGTGAGGAAAAATGAAAAATATAAAAGTGAATTTGAAACAGATAGGGAATTTAATTATCCTTACATATATATTTATATAATATTAATCCCAAAATAATAAGATCCTATAAAGCAGTAATGATATTAATATTTCTATTTTATTTTTAAGCATAAAAGAACCTTTTAAGGGGGCTCACCCATGTGATGGGTTCAAAAAATCATTTTTTTTTTCATGAACTGCTTCCTTAACATATCTAGAATACAATGGTAAAGTGATTTTCTAAAATTCGAAGTCATTATAAAGAAGCAGGTGTTAGAAGAACAGCTGTTCGAAGTGCTAAGTTAAGATTTTTATTGTTTTAATTGGACTTCGAACTTTAAGCGCGTTTTTCTCAAAACTGTATTTTTAAAACTTTCCTCCATCATAGATCAAGAATGGTTTGAAAAATGACTCCAAATTTTTAAGATAGACTCAGCACAAATATACGCACCAAATGAACTACAATCACTCCGAGTTTCAAAAGATTTCTATTTGTTATAACAAAAACATTAAAAAAAATGAAATTCAAAACTTTTTCGTCAGAGGTCTACCAAAAATCCAATTTTTGATATTTTAAATTGAATATATTTCATTCGGTGCATTTAAGCCTACAGATTAAAATGCAGTAATTTTTGTATTTCAAATAAGCTAATCAGGCGGAATCGTGGAGGAAGTCAGCTCTCCTTTTTCAGTTGGGTGTGTATCAATAACTCACGTTTTATTGGATATGTTTGGCTAAAACTTTATATACATACTCTTAAGATACACATAAATAAATGATAAAAAAAAACCTAAAATTCTATCATTCGACTTGTTGTGAAAAATTTTTCTTAAAAAGGCTTAAAAAACAGGCCGTTACACGGGAAAGTACCAAAGGGTGTGTACCATGACTGGATATACATATTAGTAATTAGTATGCATGTGTGTGTGTGCGTGAGGTTCTTAGAATGCCGTTGTCAAGCTATATAAATAGGGAACTCAATGCCGTTTTGAAGCACTGCCATTGTTTTTTCATGGGGTGGTTTTGTATGTATGACCTAATATTGCCTCAACAAGCCAGGCTTCCTAGTGCAACATAACGATGCTGGGAATTAGTGTAGAGACATCTTAAAGAAAAGTGGGTTTTGTCATGTATCACAATACTGATGCTGCTTCTGGTATTATGATTTCTGGTGCTGCTTCCACAACCCCTTGCATGCATTGCTGTTAAAATGAACAGTCAACTCTGTATTCTTATTGGCTTGATCCTGCAGTATTCCATTACCTTCAGGGTTTGTTTATGAGTAGTACTAGAGACACGCTTAAATCGCTCATAAAACTATTACGTGGCACATGCGTAACACGTAAGACTGCCTAAACTGTAAGATTTATTCGTCCAGCAGATTGAAATGCAGCCTTGCCTGCTTATTCTCCCGAGCTATAGAACACGTGAGTCATTAAGAAAACGACTGCTACACCAGATCAACTTCTGCGATAGTAGCGGTAGTATTTGCTGTTAAGCTCCCATAATACATCCAAGTCTTCTTTCATCTAATGCAGCAGTGATTATAATGAACTGTGGTGGTTACACTCAATACTGATTACATCGTATTCTCTACCATATAGAAGGTTGTATTTTCCATGCACTGTGCGTGTGTTATGTCTCTAAAAATGTTAACTTCAATATATCAGTCCCTTCTGGAGTTGCATTTTAGGTGGACAGTAGTGTGTGTATATGACATTCAAAGTATGTGTAATTCTCTAGATTTTAATTACTTCTTTATTAGTAACAAATATTCTTTGGTGGTTATTTTCATAATAAGATATGTTCCAGTAGTCAAACACAAATATATTTATTGAAAATTCGTAATCAATTCTGGCAACATGCAAAATGTGACATAAAATTATTATTTGAATATGTTACCAAATTTTTAATATCGCCTCTTTCAGTATGAGTACAAAAAAGGGATTAACACATACAAATAAAAATTCATTGATAATCTAAATAGTTTTGAACAAACGTTTTTTGGCGTATCTGCACGATGCAACTCAACTGAAATGGAGTAAATTCATAACGGTCACGTGATAACTACAATCTTGTGTTCAGCATTAAATTTAAAACTGACACTATACCTGCGCTTTTTGTTTTACCAGTGAAATTTAGATCAAACTTGGTAAATATAATAAAATATTAAAATTCTTCAAAAAACTATAAATTTTTTTAAGAAAAAATCTTACATTATACGTATATTTTAAATTGCGCGTTTTCTTCATCTTTGTGCATTATTATTGATGTCAAATTCTTTTTTAAAAACAAAGTGTGTATAAAAGACAAAATTTGACAAAAACGAAGTGCCTGAACTGATTGGCTAGAAACGCATCATTGCCGTTATCATGTGACTAAAATAATGTCGCATGGATTTAGCCATTGTGTGGGAGCCTATTTAATTATTCCTGTATATTTACTAACATTACATTAATTGGGAGTGGGAAGAATGTGGATTGAATATCAGATCATATGTCTACTAGTCCAGGGAAAGGAAACACATGGCCCGTGGGTCACATGTGCCCCACGAAGATAATCTAAAAACAAAATAGACAGAAAATTTTGCCTATATTTAGTCAACACACATTTGTGAGCAAAAGTTTTTCTGAATGGAGATCAACAAGAGTAAAGATGAGAAGTTCAATAAGCAATCTCTCTCTTTATTACAAAATAAAAATAATAATATATTGTAGAAAAGTGTACTTAGGTACATTTGTCACATGAAACATCCTAAAATTAAGTGGGCTTGCAACTATAGATGATATAAAATCAGCACAGTTCATACATTTAATTAAAACTGACACTATTTCATTTATTCAGTATATCAGTGTTTCTCAAACTGTGAGGCACACCCCTAGGGGCGGGAGCATATTAAAAAATCGAAAACAAAGAATTATTAAAAAAATTATGATTGAACAAAATACATTCTGACACAATAAGAAATTTAGTACAAATTTACATTTATAAATATATCAACACTGCACAATGCATTCTATAATTAATTTAACAATACTAAGAAAAAATTTAATAACTACCAGTGACCCCATGGGGGCTTGGTATATATAAAATTACATGCAAAAATTAACACTTATCTTGATAATTTGTACGGTTTATAATTGATCCCTTAAACTCCGATTAAAAATTAGGCGATTCACTCCCCAATGCCACCATTTAACAAGTAAGCGATCTTATGTGGTGTATGGAAGAGAGGGGGGGGGTAGGTAGGTAGAAAAGGAATAAATAAGTAAATTCTCTGAAATTAGTAAATTCTTCGCAAACGAATATACTTTGGAAATATGTAAACATACGTCCAGGGCAATTAATTCACTGGATGAATGAGACGTTTATATACGCCGGTTGAATTTAGGAATTTAAAGCTGTATTGCAGGTTTAGCGTAAAGTATACTATTATTGAATTCAATACATTGTTACTGTATGGAGGGGGGGCGATGAAAATTATAATTGAATATTGGGTCGCCAATATTGAAAGTTTGAAAAGCACTGCAGTATATTATTTTTATTTATTAATCTTTATATTGCAATTTAGGCCTTTTTTTGAGATGCAATGTTAACCAATGAACTGATAAATGCAATCGTTTTAAAAAAGTGTGGTACACCGGTGTTTCCACAAAATGGTCCTCGAACTAAAATAGTCCCTCTCCCGTACTAGGTCATTTTTTTATCCTTTAATCCGTTCAGGAGCATGATCACATATATGTGATCACGCATTTCTTCCTCCGCGACCCACGGTGTCATACATGAGATTGAGATTTTTCTGCTCGTAGGCCCATGATCACACCGGTGTGATCTGAATTAGGAACTTTTTCATATTAATTTTTACAAGCACTACACTTTTTTTTCCAAGTAATGTTTCACAAAACTTTGAACTTCCATATGTGCTTTCGGCTCCTTGCTTTTTTAAAAAATTAGAATAAATAAATAGAAAATAGAATAATTAGAAAATTAAATATTTATGAATATAAACAACTGCACATGTTTAGATTTTTCGAGAAAATCATTGGACATTAAAGGTTCGTAATCTATTGCTCAATAGATTTCTGTTTATATTTTGAAAAAGTTGGTTTAGTTTTCTAATATTTTCTATATCCGTATGCAAATATATAGAGTTTTTAAGCGTATGTAATTTGTTTTTACTAAAATGAAAACATTTTCTTTAAAATTAACAATTGCTTTTCTTAAATGCAGCGAAAGTTTTTATATTCTATACTCAGATATTATAAATGATAGTAAATTGTAAGTTTTAGCGTATTTGATTGCATTTAAAACTTTATATGAAATTATATATATATATATGAAACTATACATATATATATATATATATATATATATATATATATATATATATATATATATATATATATATATATATATGAGCTTACTCCCCGGTCCCAGGCGTGCGTGTCCTCTCCCGAGGTGTAGGGGCCTGGGAAGCGCTTCTTTCTCCTTCCGTGGGTCCTGAAGGGTTAACTGACTATTAAACGTTACATGATTCGCTCCCTAGTGCCATCTCATTTATCACGTAGGGTCTAGTAAGCTGTAAATTTGAGGGAAAAGAAATTTCTAAGCAAAAAATAAACAAGTTTTTCTCTGAAAGAAGTAAATCCTTCTCAAACACTGATCAAGTTATTCATTTCGCACTCTCAAAGCATTCGGGATAGTTTTACTGATTGTAGCGCAAAGATAAGGATCATATGTCCAAAAGACGTATATATACGCCCTGGTATTGAACGCACCAGTTGAGATATACTAGAGGTATATATTGAGCGAAGGCAGTTAAATGTTTAACGTTTCAACACTGAGATTGTTGGCTATTGTTAACCCGCGATCACTCGCGCGGGGTGCTCTGTACACCCCAGCAATAAGAAAATCCTCCCAGGATTCTAAAAAGAATGCGCAGAACCACAATCTTTTCTGTAGCTGTACATTTAAGGTCATTGAACAATCAGGCCTGATGCAGTCCCTCTTTCTCGAACGATTGGAATGTAATGATCTTCAAAATTTATTTGGGGGGCTGAGAACTCCCATGAGAAGTTGAGCAGTTGTATACAGTCTGATCTAAATATTTGGAAAATGATTAAAATATTATTGTTCTACTTTCTGCTATCATTATCTCACAAATTATAAAGTATATTTCTTGCTGGTATATACGTTTTACTGGTTTATGAAAAATATAAAATTATGTGTTTTAAAAGGGAAAATTTTGTATGTTTAGTTTAAATTAATGTTAGTCTCATTTGTATGCGAAAATAAATTTAATAATTTGACATTTACAAAAAAACATCTTGTACTTCATAAATATGTATCATAAGGACTTAATTTTATTTTCAAATTAAATACACGTGAAAAATTTTGGGGGGTGTTTCTACACCCCAGAAACCGGGGGTAGCAAAACGGGCCCGGTAACCCGGGTTAGGGGCCTCAGGTTTGCTGAAACTCACAGAGAGAAAAACGTTTAACAAATCAATGAGATTACAATAAGAAAAAAAGTTGCTTTTTTGTCCTTGTAGCATCTCCAAAAACAAAAATGGAATTATTACTTAGTACGGCAATTTTTTTTGTATTTTTAATGACTATTGTTTGATAAGTATTCCTTTTGTTTTAATAAAACTTTATACAACAGTAAGTTTGACTGAAATCTTTCCAGAAAACCTCACAAAGGCAAAAACTAAAAAAATATTTTTAAAAGGAAATTTTTTCATTGTCAAAATGTTACAATTTCTGGATAATTTAATAAAAGGTTTTTGAAAGAAGTATTTTATGCACAATTTTCACAGCTGGCAAAACTTTAAAAAAGTAATATGCCTTTTAAAATATACAAGTGAAAATTATTAAATTAAGCATTTTCTTGTCATGAACACCGTTTTTCTCATTAGTGCTAGAAAATTATAATTAATAAACCGATTATTTTAAAATGCCTTCACCTTATATTGTGTCAAAATCCTAATTTAAATCTTATCTCCCTACACTATTATTTCACGTTTAAAAGTTTTCCTGTTTTAATGACTGACACGAACCCTTCTTTCAAAAAATAATTTCTCGCGGATAATTAATTTTCATTAAAAAATAGGAAAGCGGCTAAGGGGAAACTTTTTTTTTTACAAGAAAGTTTTTAAATTGGGCAGATAATAAAAGATTTTTTCATCATTTGTAAACCTTGGATATATATTTTTACATATTTATAAGCATTTTAATTACAAAATTAAGTTAATGTTTAAAATTGTCGTTCTTAATCAAATGAAATGCTTAACTTCGATAAATTAAACTTTTTTTTAATTTAAAATTATCAGTTCATTTCTCGGTTTTTTTAAAACATTTAAAATAATTACCATAATCTTTTAAATTTTGGGAAAATTTAAAAGTTTTCATATTTCAATTATTTTAAAATTATTTTTTTATATTTTTAAAAAATTTCAGATGTTGTAACATGAAAACTAAAACTAATGCTTGGCATCTTTGGAAAATGGAACGCGAAACGTTCCTCCATCTCATATCAAAATGTTTTTGGGGCCCTTTGGGAAATTGGAGAGGCCTGGATTAAAGGAAGTTTCCCTAATTAGTGGACTGGAAAAAACCGGGGGTGTTGTTACAGTGATTTTACCCCTTTTACATCCAATGTGAGGGAAAATTTTTTTTTTTAAAGATTAAAGGAACCCAACACGTTCGGAACCGTGATTTTCAAAAGCGTGAAAATGGATAATATTTATGATTTTTAGCATAACTTGGGTTGGACAATGTATAAAAAAATTAAGGTTAAGAATAGTATTACAAAAAAAAATTTTTTAAAAGTACAATATTTTGACAAAAAACAGAGTTATTTTTTTTCCAAATGTTCTCCTTTTTTGAAAAAAAATGCTTCTATTGTATTAATATTTAGCCTGTCTAAAAAGCTCAGATCTCTGTACAGAGGCTCAACAAAAATTTTTGAACCAACGGGGGAACCCGGGTTTTACCCATGTTTTGCAAAAAAAGGGGAAAAATTTTAAGAAAATCCCCGATAATTTTTTCCCAAACAGTTTGTAACTCTGAAAATTTGTAATTTTTAAAAAAATTTATAGTTGAGCCTCGAAAAATTCCAAAAATTTATATCCAAAAAAAATCAAAAAACTTTTCCCAAAAACCCTTTTGGGAAAAAAAAATTTCAAATTTTTTTTTAAAATTTGTTTTTAAAACTAATTTTTATTTTTGGTTTAAAATCCCCAAAAATTTTATACATGTTTTTAATCAAAAAGTGATAAAAATTCATAAAAAGGGTAATTTTTAAAATCAGGGTTTTGGCCTTTTCCGGTTTTCTGAAAATTCTCGCTTTGGGGGGAAAAGGGTTGGGTGAGTTCCTGTTCCCCGGAAGTTATGGAAAAAAATCGTTTGGGAAAAAAAAGGGGCCCGTTTGGGTTTTGCAGATTTAGAAAAATTTTAAAAAATTAAAAAAGGGAAACCCGGTGTAAAAAAAAAAATTAAAAAATGGTCATTCGTCAGGGGGAATGGAAATTTAAATTTACTGGGGTTATACGGCCCAAAAGGGTTCTTCTGGGCTTTTTCCCTATTGAGATTGGGATTGTTTTTTTCAAGACTTAAAGTTAAAATTTGGCAGATTATCAAAAATTTTAAATTGCCTTTTTTGGAATATATTTTTTTAAAGAATAAATATTAAAAAGTTTTTTAAATATCTCGGGCCGGGAAAATATTACTTTTTAAATTTTTCGATCTTTGTAGTGGTTCCTAATTCCCCCCTGATCAGTGTTTCCAGTTTTCGAGACCCAAGGTTCATTGGGGGAAAAACCTTTTTTGGCCACACCTATCATTAGCTTCAGCGATGAGTCCCCTTACAGGTAAAAGGCGTTTGGGAAAAGAAACCCCCCAAACCCGATGAAACACCCCGGGGTTCAGGGCCTACCAATCGGTTCTACTTTCGGCAACCTCACGATAAAATTTTATGCACAACTAATATTCAGAGTTATCCCATGCCTCTCAAAGAACTATATATTTACAAACACCAATGCCTTATCCTGGATTTAAACCGAAGCCCTATGGCTCAGCAGTCAGCCGAGTGGCCGGCTTCTCGGCTCTTGTAAACTAGTTTACATTAAACTTATAAATTTATGCATTAAAAATATGTTAAACCACTTAAATATACATGCAAGACACTAACAAATATATATTTTTAACTATTTACAAAAGAAATTAAAGGTAAAATATTTAAGAATTTTTTGCGAAGGATTATTAAAGTAAATAAGAATATTTATATTGAATCATGGGGTATATTTAAAATGTTAAAAGATGATTTTGGGTTCAAAAAAAATACCCTTTCCCTTCCAGTGGTTCGACACCCCAAAGGGGTGATCCTTCCCTTTTTAAAAACCCTTTTTTTCCAGGCAGTCTTTTTCCCAAATTATTTTTTCTCAATGTTTAGTTCTAAAAACTCTGGGAGGTTTTTTTCTGGCCATCACTCCATCTGAGATTCGGCCTGCCTTTTTTTCCGTGGGGAAAATAAGTTTGGGGCTTAAAATTTTTTAGTGGTGTGGTCTTCTTCTTTTCCCAGGAACCAAAAGTAACCTGCCCATTTGGTTTTTTGAAATTTTTTGAATTTTTCAATGTTAAATTCATTATATGATTGTTACCGCGAAATTTGATCTTCTTCCCCCTTTCCCCTTTTCCGGGAATTTTTAAAATAAATCTTATAACCCTTTTTTTCCCTTGCTTATGTCCTCATTTTTGTTTGAGACATGGACCAATTTTCAAAATGCAAAAGGGTTTTAAACCTGATTTAAAAAGGGTTTTTTATCCCGGGAACCTTTGTTTTTTTTTTGATTAAATTCGATTTCATACATTTTCCTGTTCTCTTTTAAAGACATCTTTTAGTCAAAAAATTTCCCTTTTTTTGGGTTTTTATTAGTACAATCGTTTCTATATTTTTTTAAAATTTCCCGAACCTAACTATATATATAAAAGGGTGAAACTGTCAAAAACTTCAAAATAATACTCTTAAATTTTTAACTTGGGAATTGTAAAACATGATTTAGTGAAAGGGGCATGCATTTGATCTTTTTTTCTTTTGTTTTTAAAATTCCAATCCAAAAAGGGACTTTTCCCTTAAAAATAAGAATCTTCCTTAGTGTGGGGGGAAGGGTTTTAAAAAAATTGATATCAATGCCCTCAAGAAAAGGCCAACAATTGTTTTGGGTTTATAAAAAGATATTTTATCTAGTTATTGATATTGGAATCTCTTACCACTTTTTCAATCAATTAAAAGTTTCTAATGCTACACTAATTCATCTTCTTGTCGATTTTTCTTTTATTTCCCATGGGTCCGAAAGATCATTCTATACCTTGATCATAATGCATGATGCATGTAATATAAAATATAATAATAATGAATATTTTCAAAAATAAAAAAATAAAAAATGTTTTATAACAAGTTGAAAAGCTTCTTCTGGATCTGTTATTGAACCTGTAATTACCCACTCATAGATTCCTGCATTGCTAAAAAAGTTTAAAGTGATACTTTTTTTAATGGAAATTCGTTATACATTTTTTTTTTTTACGTGTGTCCAGAATTAAGTAAATGTAATGATATTAATGTTTTCTCAACGGTTTTCTTAGTAAAAGCAAAATAGTTATCAAATCACTTGGACAGTTTGCGTTATGAATGGATAGCTACTTATGTGGTAAAAATTAAAAAAATTAAAGGGGGATTGAAATACAAATATAGGGCTCCAAATTTTTTTTTTTTTTTTTTTTGTGTTTTTGAAAGGGAAAATTAAAATAGTTGCCATCCAAATATATTACTGTTTAACCCAATGTTTCTCTATCTGAGAGGCAAACCCCTAATTTGGGGGGATAACATAGGGGTGCGCGACATATTGAAAAATCAAAAACAAAAAATTTTTAAAAAAAAAAATATTAATTTTTTGAAATCAGATAAAATTCTGGGGGTAATAAAAATAAATTTCATTCTTACCCTGAAAATAATACACTAATAAATATATTACGCGTATTTTTACTTAATTTCCCTAACAATAAAAAGGTTTTAAAACAAGGTTTTTAAAAATTTAAAAAATTTTCCCCTGGAAAAATCCCCCATAAAATTTTATACAAATATTAACAATTCTCAATAATTTTGCGGTTTTGGGAAGTCCATAATGCCGATTAAAAATTGGTTCCCCCTTTTCCACCGGTTCCCTGGTGAGCGTATGTGGTGTTTCGAGGGGGGGGGTGGAGGGAAACAAACTAATGAGCGCAAATCTCTTTGCTTGCTCGTTTCTACATTCTAAAATAAAGTAAGTTTCCACATATAAAATTTCAACATTCCCAAATAAGTAAATCCTTCGCAAACATTGTCAGGATCAATTTTTTGCATTTCCAAAAAGCCTTCGGAATAATTTTTTTTGGATAACCCGTTCACAGAAAATCATGCTTTTGAAAAACATTAAAATATATATATAGGACAAAAAAAGGCCCCTTTTCGAGAGGAGTCGTTTTTTCGTGTTTGGGGTTCAATTTTTTGTAGGTTTGATTCAAAATATAGTATTTTGGGTTTAATTTTTGATATTACATGGAAGGGGGGGGGCAATGAAAATTTTGATTGAATAAATTTGGGGCCAAAATATTAAAGGTTTTTTAAACACTAGTTTAACCCCATTTTCCCTAAAATCCATTTTTTATTGATATAAAATTTTGGGGTAACCCCTTTTTTGGGAAACCCTTTTAATTTTTAACTGCTTTCCAAATTGCAGGGCTAACACTTAAGGTAAACCCACTACGTTTCCGGAACCCTGATTTTAAAAAACGGGAAATGTTTTAATGTTCATGATTTTGGTGTCACTCACATTAGAATATATCATAAAATTTTTTTACGGACATTTTGACAAAAAAAATTTTTTAAAAACTATTTTTTTTAAAAAATTTAAATTAAAAATAAAACCTTTTTGCAATGTTTCTCCTTTTTTGAAAAGTGTTCCCATTCAAATGATATTTTTTCTTGTATAAACTCAGACCTCTCTACAAAAGGCTCAACCCAAATTTTTTGGGAAAAATTTACATTATTTTCAGAGTTACCACACATTGAAAAAAAATTTTGGGGGTTTTTTTTTGCTCCCCCCCTGTTTCGTAAAAAATGTATAAACCCTTCTAAGTTATGTTTTTTAAAATTTATTAGGAAACCCCTGTAAAAAGGTCTAAATTATATTCAGGCAAAAAATTTTTTATAATAGGGGAAACATTTTTTAAAAGGAGAACATTTTGAAAAGAATATTCCCAAGTTAATTTTTTTAAAAAAATTGTATTTTTTAAAAATTTTTTTTTTGTAAAATTATTAAAAAATTATATACATGGTTTTTCTAAAATTTAAAAAGGCACTAAATATCATGAAAATTTTCCCTTTATGCACATTTTAAAATTACGGTTTCCCCAAAAATAATCGGGTCTTTTCAAAAATTTAAAAGGGAAACTATATTGGAAAAAATTTTGGGATCAACAGGGGTTTTAAAATTGCCTTTCAACGAAGGGGGTTTTTTTAAAATGTTTTCCCTTAAATAATTCTTTTTATTTTTTTTGGTTTCTCATGACTTAAATAAAGGGGTAACCCCCAAAAACAAGTTTTATGACAGTTTAAATTTATTAAAAAGGGGGTGCTTTTGGGGAATTTTGAAGAAAGTTATACTGAAATTTAAAATTTCCACAAAAGGGAAACCAAAGTTATATATTTTCTTTAAAACTACCCCCGGCCGGGGTTTCTGCAGTATTTTCATACCAATATTTTTTTTTTGAATCATTACATTTTAAAATTAAAAATACATAAACAAAAAAAATTCAACGGGGAAAATTTTGTCCGTTACAGCTGATTAATTAATGGCCGAATTCCCCTTTTAAAATTAATTTTATACACTGTTCCCAAAAATAAATAGTCAAAAAACGTTTTCCCGGGTTTTCTTAACAAAACAAAAAAAGGGGAAAATTAACTAATTTTTTGGGTTAAAAATGACAAATTTTATATCTGCTGAAAAAAGCTGTCCCAAAAAAAATACGTTTAAAAAAATTTTCCCTTCCCATAAAATACTTTATCATTTAAATTTGTTTTCCAAAATCTTGGAAGAGTGGATTGAAAAGAAAATTCCTGGTAAGGTATTGAGTAAGTAAAAAAGGTTATTCTGTATGTAATTTAAAAATAAATTTGGAAAAACAAAAGTCGTCGGGAGATACAGGGCTGGGTTTATTTTTTTTCCAAAATATTTAACACTTTTATAAAGGTAATAAACGAAAATCTAAAATATATGTACAATTACCACACAAAACGTTACGGTTCATTGCACAATTTCTTATAAAAATTTGTATAAAATGCATGGTGTTCATGACAATAAACATGTTAAAAAAAAAACTATTGATGTTAGAGCTAAATCTTTTGTCAATGCCTTTATCCTGTTCATTGACTTTTATACAAAACATAAAATAAACACATTTATAAGCTTTTGAGGTATCAGGTTTTAAGTAATATAACTTTGACAAAAAGTACAATCTTCATAAAAGGGCATTTAAAATTTTGATTCTTATTTACCTAAAATAATGCTTAGTATCCGATATTCAGAATTCACCTCCTTCTTTTTCTGCAAACCAATTTTTTTTCTTTCAAAACACTCTTGTAATTGATGCAAGTTTTCCTACATTAGTAATTGATGAGATGAGTAGGAATATGTGTATCAGTATACATATGTTATACATATTTCATGTGTGGTCGATATTTATTTATTGAAACAGTTACTGTCCTCAGAAGGTAAGTCTAAAATTACTCGCAAATGTTAAAATATGCATAGTTAGGGGAAAAAATAGAATAAGAAATTCATTTTATAGAGTTTGATGAAATACACCTACAAATAAAAAAATGAAAATCAAATTATGGGCATAATCATGAAGAAAAACCATCTGTTGTTTGAGGAAGATTGTATATATATATATATATATATATATATATATATATATATATATATATATATAATGTAGTAAATATATAAATGGATAAAGGAATTTTATTTTACTGATTTTTTTTTAAGGAAAATAAAAGATTTCAGAATATATCACGTCTCATATCATTTGACGTCCCCCTGAAGTATCAAAGTTTACCATCAAGATTTTCTGTCACGCTCAGCTCACATGTTCCCAACAGCCCACGGTAGTATAATGACCCGTAGTGTCAATCAAAATGAAATTCAGTTGAAAAATCCAGAATATATATTTTTTGTCATACATGATCGAAAACTCGGGGCATATTGTAAGCGTTTTTAGAAAATAAGATTGCATTGATGACCTCTAAATCAAATATTTTATGGAGAGTAAAAATATATGGATATCTGAGTACTGGATATTTCTAGTTGGGTGAACGTCACCATCGGGTTGATATTCATTGGGGAAAAAATTTGACTATAAACTAATCAATCTATTTCAATAACGTAAATAAAGAAAATAGTGAAACCATCTCATAATTGTAGATACAAATGTTACATCAGTTAAATATAACAAAAATAAATTAAATCGTAGATATAAAAGCTTTTTTGTAAAAAAAAATTTTAATCGCTTGAAAACTTATGATTTGTTTTAATCCCACTTATATAAAATAAATACACACACACACACACACACACATATATATATATATATATATATATATATATATATATATATATATATATATATATATATATATATATATATATATATATACTATATTTACGAGGGTAAATCGGAAAGTAAGTTTCGCCAGTCGACTGTGGTCAGAGTTATGTAGGAAAGTTATGACGAATCTATACGCGTCCTTTCAATAATCCTTTTGGGGAATCTTTGGTCTTGCATTCGCGTTTAATTTACAGCCCCATCTCTCTCAAGAAGATACTATGATATTAAGATTAGTTCGACAATATAAAGTCAGAGTTTTGGGAATTATAAAGATTGAGGTAGGAAGCAGCTACATTTGCTACGTAGGTGAGATTGAATAAGGTTTACTTTCGCATACAAAGATTAAGGGTGGTGTTTTGCCACTGTGTTGAATTAGTAGATTTGAGGTTAGGAATTAACGGCAGATTAGCTTGAACTAAATGAATTGGTGCCGCATATTTGCTTAAATAATCATTGTTCTCTCTTGTGCCTCTCCTTCGACGTTCACTTAGAGAATAAATTGTTGTTGGTTAGTGTGTTTGACTAAATAAATAACGGTGATTTTGGAATTCTATTGTTCTGCTTTCATTCCTCCTACACCCTTAGGTAGGCAAGACAGTGAGGAAGAAACTTCAGGAGTAAGTTGCTCATAATGGTACCCACCCAACGGGGATGTCCCAAGGGTGTTCTACTTTCCCTAACCCAGAGATAGGAGTCGAATCCAATTTTAGGGTCTTACCCGAACATTTTTTCCGGATCGTAAATGCGGATGGATGCTTAGAATGCATAGAAAACAATTTCAAATTTTATGAGATACCTAGCAATTTGACTTGAGCCCATCTAAAAGGTTCTAATTCATTATGGTAGTATACAGGGTAATATGACCTTCACGGTGTAAGTGAATGACAACGCAGTATACATAAAATTGACATGACAAACTTGGGCCTAAAGACCCTCAATGTAGTCCAATGCTTCTATCACCACACGCTGCGAACGATGCTGGAGGCGCTGAATACCACCAGCCACAGCATTTGTCGCACCATGTGTGAATCGGGTCACCTGTAGGGGTACAGCATTAGCAATGTCCTCTCGTGTTGAAAACTGCCTACCACCTATTAGCTCCTTAATATTGGGAATTATATCAAAGTCACAGGATCAGATCAAATTCACTGTGACATTCCATTGCATTTCTCCCTCGGAAAACGGGTATTTTTATGTAAGTGGGCTGCTCAAAACGGTTTACTTCCATCTGACACAACACTCACCAACTGCATGATTTCACAGCGCTCGCTGCGCTACTTCTAGCTGTCACAGAACCATTTGTTGTTTTGAATACACACTATGGCTGCAGAACTTCCACACGGCACATATACGTTTGTGACCCTTCACATATCTACAAGAAAAAAAATAGTTGCAATGACTTATAATACACCAACCCTCGTATATATATATATATATATATATATATATATATACCATGTTTATTCGAATTTAAGCTGCCATCGATCGCAAGCCGTACCCCAAATTCTTAACACATTTTTATGAAAGAATAAAAAAAGATGTAAAAGGGTTGATCCTTATTCGATATTTAAGAAGTTAAAAAATTTAAAATGATAACTAATAAAAATTAATAATTAATTTATTTTACCATGATAAAAAACCGCTCTAAACACATACATGATCCTGTGATTGCTCTAACCACCAGTACATGTTCAGTTTCTTTATCCAACGAATCCTTCTGCATTCGATTCTAAGTCGCATCCGATTTTCAACAGCTTTGACACTGGAAAAAATGTCGAGCTTATAGATTCGGAGTAAATACAGTATATATATATACAATATCTTAATTTAATACAGACAAATAGTAATAACTATGAAACAAATTTTCTTGGTATAGAAATCAAATTAAAAGGTAAAGGAATAGTTAGAAATATTTATGATAAAAGAGAACAATTTAAATTCAATATTATAAAAGTACCTCATTGGGAGAGTAATGTGCATGTTTCTATGTTCAGAAATACTGTCATTAATTATGCACAACACGATAAATTTCTAGTTTAAAAAAAAAAAAATTAAAAAGAATTATAAACAGTTTACTAAACATTGCTTAATTCAAAAATGCTCAATTAATTTTATTAATACTTATTTGAAAAAAGAATTCTAAATAGTAAGGATTAAAATTCATTAGAATAATAATAGTTTATAATTATAAATTTATCATTTTTCTTTGATATAGTTACCTCCATATTCTAATATTAGATAAAATTACTTATTATTATTTTTTAACTCATATATAATCCTATTGTCCGTAAAGTAATGGTAGTATGTAAACTTTCCTTTTACTTTATTTCTATTCTTTTCATACTTTGCTATGTGCTACAGTGCAGGCATTCCCATGCTTTGAATTTGCATTTTGGTCCAGAATCTGGCAATAACTTGCTTGTTGTACTCAGATTTAGCGCAGGCTCTGCATTTTTTAATGCAATTTTTAGGTAAGTTACCTTTACTTTGTAAGGGATTTAGATATGATATTTCATCCATTATTTCGATAGGTTTTTCTCAGTATTATTAACCTGGCCACACAAAACATGTTTAACTCCACTTTATATATATAAAATTTTTCCAAGTCAGCAATGTTTATAATACTGTAGCATAAATTTTTATATTTTAAACTCTATCATATTTTTAATTTTTCATATATCCTAGAATGTCTGGTTATCTTGCAATTTCAATTATATATATATATATATATATATATATATGCGTGTGTGTGTGTGTAATTAAATTACAACTTAAAGTAAATGCTATCTTCCCACCGTACATATTCGAGTATTAAACAGATAATATTTTCTCAAAAAAAGATCATTCAAGTAGATTCTAATTACGTCTTCTTAACTGTTATGGTTTTAGGCCATACTTTCCTACGCTTTACTCTATCTAATTATTAACTATCTAAAATGATGATTTAGCAGCTATGAAAATAAAAATACAATCCAGTTAAAAATCGTCTCAGTTAGCGATGGCTTACGTTTCAGTAAAGTGTTGATGTGTGTCTTAACGAACTTCCCAAATATTTCTTTACAACATTTTTTATGACCGTCGGCAGATGTTCCATTAGTTTTTGCTTTTTTTTAAATGCTTTTTTTATGAACTATTTTGAGTTTAAAGTTTTAAATCCATTTGTAGGAACATTAATCCTACCGGCTATTTAATCTGTGAAGTTTCGAAGGAAGTATGAAGGATTTTCGGGAAACAGTTTTTAATTCGTTTATTCTGCCAGCATTCAATAATTTTTAACTTCAGGAAACATTAACTGTGTCGATTTTTAATGGATTTGTATACTTATTTCCATAACTTCTAAATCATAATTTCCTCGTTTAGGTTTCGATTGGAATGTAAAACATGGGAAAGAGTACGGTATAAGACTATAAAAGTTAAGGAAATGGGAATGGAATCTGATGTTTATAGATGATCTTTTCGGAGAAAGTATTATCTTATTAATTTAATACTCGTATATTTACGGTGGGAAAATAAATGTTAGATATGGGATAGGAATAGAATTTTGTTTAGGATATGAATTATTTATCCATATATATATACAGATAGCTATAGAACATAAGTATAACTATTCAAGAAAGGAAATATTAAGCACAGTAGTACAATAACATTATATTTCATATATATATATATATATATATATATATATATATATATATATATATATATATATATATTATATTTATATATATTTAATAATTCCCAGTAATTTAATCTTTAATAGCTTTTGTGATTTATGTATGGTTCATTCCACCAGGACACGCATTATTTATTAACCTAGCCACCCGCCTCTTACCAGAGTAACTTGAACTACATCGATCCACCACCCGAATCATGTCATATCCGCTGATATAAATACTGAGATCATTGGAAATCCTGCTCTCTTCTCTGTGTCTTTAATCATGTAGTCGTTTGCATTACGTTGTGTGTTTGTTGCCTTTGTTCTGTGTAGTTCGTCCATGCTTTATGTTTTTAATGTGCCTATTTGTATCATGATGTGCAATAAACTGGAATAACTTTGAAGATTGCCTTGTGAATACTTCAATAATACCATCGCTTGTGAGGTACTTTAGTAATCACACTTCCAATGGTGACGCCTCATCCTTTAGTTGTTAAGTAAAGTATAATGGTCCACTCTCCAAGACAAATTATGCACCACAAAAGTTTTATTATATATATATAGGTTGACTAGTCTCAAAACTTTGTTTAAACCTGCAATCTTGGTTCCTAAGACCAAGAGTTTGTTATTGTACTAATATGTCTAATATGTTTTACTATCTTGACCGGTCATATATAGGTTTTCAACTAGGTTTGTATATATAGGGTGATCCCAAATTAATGGAACAAACTTTAAGGTTAGGTACAGCACATTGTAAACTCAGTTATTGTATAGGAATGTACGAGCGCAAATGACGCGTTGAGGTGCAAACAGGGAAATAAAAAGGAAAGATAAATTACGTTATCAATTGGTTTCGTAGCCGGTAGGGAGCAGTAGATGTCTAGCCACCATTCAAAATGATGCATCTCAGTAGGAGAAATCACCACTCTTAATTGTACTGACATTTACGATGGGATATTTTACGTGTTCCTGAAAATGCAGATATGTACTGAATGTCCGGCTGTGTAAATGTTAAAGGCATAGTTGCGCTACGAATGTATCGTGCGCAGTTTCCTGATCGACTAATGCCGGGTCACAGAATTTTTAGTGGTTACATCGTCAACTTCGTAAAACACGTTCGTTCCACGTCACCAAACATGATGCTGGTCGATGAAAAGCTGTACGCTGTCCAAACCTGGAAGAAATCATCTTAAACTTTGTGACTATTAGACCAGAGTCAAGTACAAGAGCTTTTACTCCTTACCTAAGTGTGAGTCATTAGTCATTGGTAGAGTTAAAAGAAAATCGCTTACGCTACTTGTATCCCTCAGGCTATCTTCTCCGACTACCAGTGGTTCGAACAGCAAAGTAAGCTGCAGCTGGACTTCATATCTTATGTATAACGCTGAACAGTTACTGAATAGTTAAATCGTAAACAGTTTCGCTTCAATAAAAACTTTGTCTTTCCTTTCGTCTCTTATTTTTGTGTTTGTGCCTCACGACGTCACTTGCACACATACAAACTTTCACAATAAATGATTGTTACAATGCGCTGTACCTATCCTTAAAGTTTATACCACGAATTTGGAATCACCCTATATATATGAGATCTTGCCTACCTGTACTGCAAAATTAAAAATTCTTTTATGTAATTCCTTCTATCCCAAAAATGTTCAATTTTTTATTCCAAAAATAGGCCTACCAATTATAAGAGTTAAGTTGATTTTTATATCTTCAAAACACGTGTTATGTCAAATTCCAATTTTAATCCCATCGGGTATTAAATAATATTTAACCAAACTATTTAAATTTTCCGGGGGCTTCGTATCCACTGCTTAACGTCAGAAGTCTTAACTTTGATTAAAAGCTTTTAAAACTAAGGAACAAAAATTTCAAATTTGACTCCACCCGGCTAAAATTTTATGTAACCCCATATCATGAATGTCATTCCAGGATATCCCCACTTAATATTAAGCTTGAAGCGGTTTTCAACTAGAAAACGAGTTTCTAAAATTAGGTTGGAAAGGTATAATTAGGTTTATCATTTTTAAAATGTTTGAACGTTTTCCGTCTTAAACCAAAGCATTTCAAAAATTTTTAAGGTAGAAAATTAGTAAATGAAATTTTTACACTGGTACTTTTAACTCAATTAAAACTTATAAGATGTTAAAGTTATAACAATTCAGCTTTGCCAGTAAACAGAGTTGAAAATTTTGAAAGGTTATGGGACGAGTTATTTAACTGTTTGAAAACGTTTAGAGTTAATAACGAGAAACATTTCAACTTTCAGAGGTAGAAAATTAGTAATGAAATGTTACGTGTTCTTTTAATTAATAGTATAAGATGTTAAAGTTACTAACAAGTTTGTTTGCCAGTTAGTTGATTTTTAAGGGAGGGGGACGAGGGCTTTTTCTTTTACACTTTAAGAATTTACATATTTTCTTTCATGAAAATTACGGTTTCCTTAATAAATTCTCATAACTGAATAAGTTGTTCAAATTTCTTAATATCAAGGGGATTAACTACTTCCAAAATTGTGATTTTGAAAAAGTGTATAAATGGATAATTTTTCTTGTCTATTGGCAGTTGAGTAAGAATACTCGTATAAATTGGTTTAAAAAAAACATAGCCTCTATAATTAAAGGAAAATGGATGGAAAATTTCTCATTCTCTCTTCTTTTCTGGCTAAAAAATTGGATTTAATTAATGGATTGGAATAATTTGGATTTTTGGATTTGTTTGAATTAATATTTACATTTTTTTCTAAAAAGAATTTTATATTCATATGCTAATTCAACTTAAACTAAATATCAAAGAAACTATTCATTTATACGCTTTATCAAACTTAGTGTTCCGTATAGAGTCAGTCACTTTAGTTATGTTTATATTACCAAATAGCGTAGTGTAATATTTACTATTTTTTCGACATTTTCTATTCTTTGTGTATTATTTTAAAGTAATTGCGTTTATTATTTTCAACAATTGACTTTACTTCATTCTCCAAATCGAAGATTCATTCACTGCGTTAAAAATAAATAATGATGTAAGATTGTTTTGAGATGATAATTATTTTGAAACACAGCACATTTAATTATAATTTCCATATTGACTCAAGTTCCGAATTATTTTAGAGTAACCTGAGAATTGTTTTATTGTTACTATTCCACTTTAAATCCCCAATGGATCTTCGAAAACCAACAATTCACACTATCTACAAATTACACAATCAGCTATACGAAATATTAAAGCTTGGATAAAGCACTCCACAGGCATGAAATTGGACCAAGTGTAGACAATACATGTAAATCACTAGAATTACAATGTTAATAACAAATCAGTGTGGGTTAAGAGCACCCGTGTATAAGCTCTTTATAAAGGGACAATTGGTATAGCAGTGCACTCAGAAATGTTTCAATATTTGCACTAGCTATAAACACACTGTAAGGCGTCAGTTTCCAATACTGCAGGGTTTTTCGAATATTCATTAAGTCTTTTTGAAAATGTGTCAGTTAAGGACATTTTTGGAATTTGTAGCATGTTACATGAACCAGTAAAAATTTTGCTTCGTAATGGGCTATACAGTTTTTCAAACCTTTTCAGTTTTTGCAAAATAAATAAATAAATAATTCTAAATTTAGTTGGTCGATCATAACCAATTGCAATAAACAAACATTATCATATTTTGATATGAGCATTCACACAAGAATTAAATTTCATATACGTTTGTAATAAATAAAAAAATTCAAAACTATTAATGCATCCACTAATTTAAACAAAATTAATGCTAAGTACTAAGTAGTTAATATTTTACCTTTATATATAAATTTTACAATAATTTATCGAATTGATTAAAGACGTAATTGAAATTAATTGTAGTTAAAAATATTACCTAGGCATTGTGCATGAGAGAAAAATTTTCTACTATTACTGTATTATCGGTAAACAGTAATTAATTATTTTTTTAAAAATAAATCAACTATTTTGGTTGAAAATTTACCCATGGCCAGGTTGTACTCTAAACACTCTCACTTAAATATAAGTGTGAGTTATTGTTTGATATAATCTTTTATTATATATATTTTCAATTTTATTCTACATTCTGTAAAATTGTCTGCTTTAAATTAGATTGTGGGATGTAATATTTGTTATATAGGTATTTTTTCAATCTGAAAGTCTTTTTTGGGACCACATACTTTAAAAATTTATTTTTAAATTACGTATTATTTTTAAATTATTATTACGTATTATTATTAAAATTATTTTTAAGTTACGTACTTTTAATAGTTTATATGCACAATTTAAAACGTGTTTTTGTGAAATATTTTTCTACGAACAATTTTATCATTGAATGTTTTTCTATTGTTAATAGCTTATGGTTTCTCATTTGCAAATTAGGGAACTCTTTCGGCTATTTTGGGGATCTTAACATTTATATATTTTTTTAAATTTTTACTTACTTCTCTATAAGTTGTCTACTGTTAAACACTATCGTATTAAGTTATTTTTAATTTTTGTAAGAAAAATATAATTTTTACGCTTTCTCGTCTTACTGCGGCCAATTAATATAAGCAAATAAATCTGAAGGTCGGCATCTCGAAATAATGTTTAGCCTTAAAATATTAATCCTTTACTTTTGCATTATTGTCGCCATTCTTCTTTGAGCTATAATGACTTGCTATATTCCAACATATTGTAGGCATTAAGTAAAATCTATTTCGATTTGGTATGTAATAAATTATGTATATATGCATGTAATCATATATACTTAACAGCTATAATTCTAACTTAAAGCTAAGAAATGTATAAAATGAAAACTAAAGGCAGGTAGTAGCTAAATGACATTAGTAATATTATAGGATCTCAACATAAAATTTTTAAAAAAATGTATCCGATGAGTAGTGAGTTGATAGATTCCTTTTGTGAAATGGACAAAAAAACAATTGTACCATGAAAAAACCAAAATATTCCTGGTACTTGTGCTATTTTTATCAAAAAAACCCGGCAAATTTGTTTCCAAATTAAATTCCCCTGGATTTTTTTTTTGCTTTCCATTCCTAGTACAAAAGCATATTGTTCAAATCCTACAAAAACGGAATGAGAATAAAATTATAAAAATTTTCATATCATTTTTTTTTTTTTAACCATAACTCAGTGTTTTTCAAACTTCCGATATTCGCGACCCAATTTTCATGGCACCCCCCCCATACAATAACAATATATTGATGTAGTAATAATGCATGCTACTTTGACGCTAGGGCTACAATACGACCTTAATTATAATCTGTACTAATCATCAAATATAAAATTTTGTATGCAATTTTTTTGTATGTGATAAACCCATGGAAAAAAAATCACTAGAAATTATTAAACTTGTTTTTAAGTTATTATTAATACTTAGTATCAATTGTGCCGTGCTGATGCATTTACTCGTATAAGATTAGCATATGAGAATAAATGTATATTTTATTTTTTATTATGTCAGAATATATTTTGTTCTGCTTCCAATTTGCAAATTGATAACTTTTTAAATAAACTTTTATTTTCGACTTTGACATGCTCGTCCCCTTGTGGTTATACCCCCCCCAGGGGGGTCCCCCCCCAAATTTGATAAACACAAACCAATCTGTAAAAAAGTTCGGCTTACTTATATTGCCAAGATTAAAAAACAAGTGTTATTTAATTCAGTGTAACAAATATTTTTCTCCTATTTTTCGTTTTTCTTCACTTTTTTTCATCTCCAAAGTATTTGGGTCCTTTTCGAAGCTAAGCCAATCTATCACAAAATTTACACATGAATGTGCGTTGTCGAAACAATTGAGTTTTTACTTCTTTGAAACCTTCAATCATTGTATTCACTTTTTTAGTTTTTCAGCCTTAAGATGAATTCCCGTTTGATCATAAATCAAATTACGAATGCGGAATAAAAAGAGTTTATGGAATTACAATGCCTTTATATTAGATGAAACAACATAAACATTAAACATAATAAATTATCTTTAATAAGGTTAAAAAAAAAAGGAAAGCAACGCTTTTTCATTGAAAGGTATTTGTTTTTTTTAATATGTTAACATTTTTTTTCCCCCTTTTCTACGTTGTTATATTGATCTGAATGAAATGTTTATTATTTTATTTCATTGAATGTTCTTGATTATAAAAACCTGTTAGATTTTTTAATTAATAAGTTAGAAAATTTATTTTGAAAATATTTTGACTCACATTCGGGTATTTTGTTTGATTCTTTCAAATTAAATCATTTAAAATCTGAAAACATAGGTTTCTTTCTGAGTAAAACATGTAATTTTTTGGGGGGGATTATTGAAAATATATGGGAATAAAGATAAAATTATTATAATGCAAATATTTTACAGCCCCTCTTGTTCATTGGATTTAATTACGATGCAAAGTCTGACTTGTAGAACCATATGTCGTGAAAAAAATCTACGGGGGGAAAAAATCAGTGACAAAAGATAAAGAAAATGATGCTGACATTTTAAGGACGAATAATGAGCTCACTACCCAGAAATCCTACTAAAAATGAAATTCTGAAAATCCGCCACGAACGCATCTTCCCTAAATTTATTTAAAACAACACTAGACAAGCCTAGCGCTGCGAGAACAACAACAACTAGAAAATCGAAATATACTTTAAAGTGTACTTTCATAATATAAATTGTAGTATCATTATATCAAATTGTAAACAAATGAACTTGTAAGATTTGTTTTATCTTCATAAATTTATTATTTTATGTATTGTGCTTATGTCTAAAATGATGCATTGATATATATATAGATATATATATATATATATATATATATATATCCTTCAGATAAAAAAATAAATAAATAGAAATTAAAAACACATATTTTTACTTGAAAAAAAACGATCAAAATATTTATTTAAAAGAAGCATATTCAAGCATTTCACGAATTTTAAGGTGCTATTTTTCCGCCTGTGTGCATTAGTTAGGCACTAAAAATGGAATTAACCATATAAGGATAACATGAATGGATGCGGTTATTAACTGTATAAAAATGAAACAACCAGATATAAGTATAAAGAAAAGATAATGGAGAATATAAAAATACAATTGATATATTTTTTGATTAAAAAAACATTTATAAATCCTCATGCACCACAGCGTATTACACGGACTTACAGAACCATGAACACACATTACAAAGGAAAAAGGAATAGAAAAATTAAAGTCATGAATGATTAGAAATATTTACAAGAAATTTACAGCACTTTTTTCAAAGCAATTCCTGGTGGAAATAAGATGGGAAAAAATTCGGAGTGCAGTTTATATTAAGACCCTTGAAATCCAGTATTAGGATTTTCTTTTCTGACAAACTTGGAACACAGAAGGAGCACATGTTCTACATTTTCCTCACCACCAGTATTACAATCGCAGGAAGATGACGGAACCAAATTAAAATTGTTCAAATAGTTTTAAAGGTACCATGACCAGTGAGAAATTGGGTTATTTTGTAATTGGTTTTAAAATGATGGCATGGTAGTCTATTATAATAGTTTGCGAAAATTCCTCTTCTAAGCTCCCTTTATTTGAAATCATAACTTCTTGTTTCCAAGACTTAATTATTTATTCTTTTAAAATTTTTTTGAAAAAGAATTTCGGACTATTAACGGAAATGTCAATTTCGTGCTTGAGGGCAGCCTTTACAAACCAATCGACTCGCTCGTTTCCAAGAACGCCCTTGTGTCAGTGAACAAATACAAAAACTATCAAGATGATTTGATCTTTAAGGATTTTAATTCGCTTTTGAATATCGATGATTACTTTGTTAATCGAAGAAATACACCTCAGAGAATCCAAGGATGAAAGGGATTCGGTACAAATGACATTATTTTGTTCAAAGATCTACTTAATGGAAAAGTTTAAACATAAAAATTCAGCTACTAAAACTGTTCCTTTACGAATTCTTAATTGAAAGTGGTAGGATTCAATACCACTCCTGAAGACAATAAATGCGAAATTAACTCTGTCTGGCCAATTGATATTTACTACTACATTTTCAAAGATCACGTGTTCCTTTACATATTCAATAATGTCTTTAAGACATAAAAGAAAAAATAACTTCTTAAATTTATATGTAATTATTTTAAATGGTCAACATATAAGTAAAATATATATACGTTATCATAATGGAACGAAGTAAAAATTTAACTAATTCTTTAAAAAATATTACAAAACTTAGATGTTGCTAAATTTTCATAGTGATGTATGATTATTTTTATAAAAAAAATTCCCTATTTACAATAATAAAATGACAGAAAAATATGCTTTAACCGACAAATCGTTCAACCAATTTTTGTAATATTACAAAACTGATTGTTTTTATAATAAACTATATTTATATATATATTACATTAGACAATGTTTTACGTGAGGACAATTATTGTATATTTAACAAAACTATATAATTTAAACCTATGATGTTCACTTGTCCATGCACTAAAACAAATTTATAATATTTTGCAATAGTATATTCGTGGTTGACACATTGGCAGCATATAAGAGAAACTAGATAAAGTATTAATTTGAGTTAAAATATCGCTGTGACTAATCCTTTAATAATGCCTAACACTTTTGGATTAATATTCCGTGCGGAATTTCTGATATCAACAATTTGTGAGGAGTGTTAATGGTGATAAAATGCAATCATTAGTGGAAGGAAGGGATACTATATTCGGAGATTAGAAAGGAATATGAAGCGTGTTTTAATTGTGTGGTGTTGTGTTAAAATTAACATATGTAGGGAGCATTTTGGTACGGATTAAATTTATGAAAATAGCTCCCAAAGCGATGTAGGAAGCAATGCTCGTGCGGTTTTCTGCTTTAAATAAGAGTTTAAATTTCTTCATTATAAAATAAATCATTTCAATTTAAAAAAAATATATTTATGTGAAAAAGAAGTTTTAATATCTACATGAGGTAAAATGCCTTTGGTTAACATTGAGGTACTTTTTTTTACAAAATATTGATATACACAACCAATATTTTCACGAAAAAGTTAAGGAAAATATTCACCTTCATGATAAAATTATTTGTAAATAAAACTATAAATATATTACTTATAATGCTTACAATCATAATTTTATTCATAATAGTAAGGATTGTTAATATTTGCCATACAAATAACTAACGTAATATAACAAAAGAACTAAGCAACATCTCATGTCCCTTCAAGCATATTATTAGAAACTGAGGTAAGACAAAATAGTTTCCTGGATGTTTTCGTAAACAGGTAAAAATACAATGAAATCGTTTAACGTGAAAATGCTTAAGATGAAATATCGATTCACATTAAATAATACAACAGTCCCGACAAATTACTATGTATTTCCTCATGCATTTTTTATCTTAACATGAAACCAAAATCTCTTGACATGAAAAGATTTCCTTTCTGGAAATGAACAAAATACGGTAAGCACCACCTGGATTGGTCTGTCCTATTGTATAATTGGAAGAATTCATCGAAGTAGATGATGATAATGTGTGTACAGTCAAAATTATGGCGAAGCCATTTTGGAGTTCATTTAAAGCTAAAAAAATATTGATGCAGATTCCGACGATGAAAATGAAATGAATAATGCAGCTTCTGTTCACATATCACCCGAAATGAGGAACGTCATGAGAAGTATGCACAGTTATTTAGACACACATTTCAATGATGTCTAACAAATCAGGTGAATAAGAGAGTGGACGACATTAAGCAATTCGTTGACATTTTTATGCTAAAAAAACAATAGAAAGAAAAATATCAGATTATTTTCCCAAAATCAATAAATATTTTGTTTTTCAAAATTTCAAATTTTATATTGAATTTCTTTTGGCTCTTGTGAATGTTTTTGTTTCATTGATTTTTATTAAATATATGCATATATACATATCTATGTAAGTAAAATAAACACTAATAAACTTAATTTTGCTGATAAATTTTTTCTTCTTCTTTTGCAATATCCTTTAGCAAGAATTTTTTAACACAAAAAATATTTCACTCCCTTCAGTTTTATGTTCAGCAATTTTCACTGTAACTATTTTTTTATTGTAGATTTACTGAGAATATTTAAAAAAAAAATCTTAAAAGTTATTTTCAGTTACGCAGCTTTAATAGAGATACTGATTACTAGTACCCTAATATTTTACAAATTTAGAGGAATTGGCGCGATTTTTCATTTTGACAATTAGTGGAATATATTTAACAAGCTGCTATATTTAAGAACCTATTCGTAGGCCCAGTCACCCAACAGGGAAGAGACACTCTTAAACTCAAACACTTGGTGGTATGTATAATGTACACAATTTTTTCCCTTTATTTATTTTTTTCAACTGTGAAGCAACTGCTGTAAAAACGATTCAGATACTGATGTTCCCTAAAAAAGAAGTTTCAAAGTGTCTATAAATCGCTCGAATGCTTGGTAAAAATTTGTATAGCTGCCGCATTAAATTTAAAAAACAAACAAACAAACTATACGCTATATCTACAGCTGAGTTTTACAAGTCAATGACTTTCACAATTTTCATCTTGGATGGACGAAACGTGTGTATGTTAATGGTTTAATTACTATTGTATTATATTTATATATAGGTTTAACTTATTCAGCAGATTGTAGTCCATTGTAAGAATTAATTGATACGATGATTAATTATGTAATTAATAAAGGTAATTATCTTATAAGCAAATATTTGTACATATCTGATTTTGCATTATGAAAGGAGCACACATTTTAAACTCAACTGGAAAGTTTTCAAATTATGAAAGGATTTCAAACTATGAACACATTTTCACATGTGTTTTCACATATAAAAGGCAGGATAAATCCATTAAACTGTGCCATAAAGAAATCCTTGAGATTTGTAAGGGGAAACTCGTGTGAGAATCATTTATCAGACTGAAAGGATTCTAATCGGCAAAGATGACACTAATCCATTGATAATTTCTGTCTTTTAAATCGTTACATCACTGAAAATGAGGCCACTGATAGCCTGTTAGTAATTATATGCAGCATTTAGTGTTGAATGAGAATATGTAATACCAATGAATGCGTCTAGACAAGATAAATCAGGATACCTGTCGCCAGGTTTCAGTTTGAGGCATTGATCATTGTTACTCGCTATCTAAATTCGGACTCTTTTATCTACAATACGAT
Source organism: Trichonephila inaurata madagascariensis (assembly GCA_019973955.1). Lineage (NCBI taxonomy): Eukaryota > Metazoa > Arthropoda > Arachnida > Araneae > Nephilidae > Trichonephila > Trichonephila inaurata. The sequence goes on from BMAV01019966.1 coordinate 46,475, forward strand.
TCATCGATTAATAGTAAGTTTTTCTCTTGGCCGACCACCGCCATCCATGTGGCAATTCCTTGTTCTTATCATTCGGACGGATTTTCATCCTCATGGTAAAATTCTTTGGTCAATTCGAAACTTCAGGAACATTTTTCAAATAACAACTTTTTTGAAATGTACTACGGGGATATGTTAGTTTCTCTCCTTTTGAGTTGTAGTGAATATCCGCAAAGGGGTCTTTCTACATTTATGTAAATTTCCCTTCATATCTCATGCTACTTCCACTAGTTTTGCATGCACTCATGTTATTTCTCACGTCATACTCCTAATATTTGCATATATAAACTTTCTGTAGTGTGCATGTTTTTCGTTATAATGATCACCAAAAGTCATCTCGTACGATTTCCCGGCTATATGCTTAAAAAAACTTTTTTTCTAGTTTTTACATTATACAATAAATAGCTCATGAAACCAATATTTGAAAGGCATTTTCCAAAAACATGTATCTTCTTTAATGGATATAAGTAGTGCTAACCGCCTCGCAAAAGGAAAAAAACAATTTATTTCATAACATTTTAAATCTTACAGTTTTTTGCGAAAACTGTATTCATAAATTTCTAATAAATACTTAGAATTTAAAATTGTATTTACTTACATTTTTGCATGAAAATTTTTCGAAAAAATTACTTGACAAAGGAGGAGGGAAGGAAAGGGGGGCATGACTAAGGAAATTCATTTGGGGAAGAGAACAGTTGTAATAGAAGTACTCCTTTAGGGTGTTCAACCCTCAATGTAATAACGCCGAACTGGCAGTCAATTCGGAGTAAATAGCCATCGAAATTTATACTTCGCTTTTATACAATTAAGTTTTCTTTATCACCAGTGATGCGGTGGTGTAGGTGATAGCGCATCCGCATTTTGCGCGGTAGGTCAGCGTTCGAGTCGGGACTTATTTTTTTTTCAATACTATTTATTATCCTTACAATTAAATAAACATTTTAAAAGAAAGGCTTTTTAAATACTTAGCATACTTGTTTTGCAGTTGAAAAATTTAAACAAATACTGTAATTAAATAAATATGTTTATTAAATTTTATATAAAAATATTGTAATATTAATTATATATATATAATTACAAAAATATTATCAATAAATTATAAATTAAAAACTATATTACATTAAATGATATTTTAAATCATTATTTTGTATTTCAAAAGTAGAATAGTTACAAATAGTTTTATAACTAGGCAATATATTTGTATATAACAGGTTTGAAAAGTTAACCTTCAAAATTCAGTAAGTAATAAATGAGAATAGAGCGAACTCTTTAACATCGCGTAAGGATTTGTGGGTAAATAAGCCTATTTAAAGGTGGACGAGAGCTGACGAAGAAGAACGCATACTCGAAATGGCTTAGCTGGTGACTCCTCGCCGCATTGTTGTCTATTGTTCTACTCGGTTGCGCGCCAAAGGTTCGCCACGTTGAATTTTATGTGATTGAAGCAAAATAGAGAAGTTATTATAGAGATGATGCCCTCTTCCTTTTACCAGCAGGTCTGGGGTCTGTCATATATATATATATATATATATATGTATATATATATATTTAAATATATATAATTTAATCACAACTTATATAATAATCAATAAAAAAATTGAAATTTTATGAATCTTATAACATTAAATCCCATTTCAAAATATCAATGGCGAATATAGAAGATAAATTCCAAAGTTTTCCAACAAAATTAAAAAATTAAAAAATTATAAAATAAAAATTTATAAAGTATCCAAGTGCCACCTTGGACTTAGGACCGATAAGTGGGGTAAAACTAGTTTGATGGCGCCAACCTTCCTCCTATTTCAACTTGGTAAGTTAATCGGTAAATTTCCAATTCTCAAAAATTAAAATTAAACCATTAAACTTGAGAAATTAAACTATTCGCCATCGCATTCCGAAAGATATTATAACATTAAAATATTAAAATTCTAAAACAATTAAGTGCATAATATAAGTGAACCATCGAACACCAAAGATGACTCTAAAATAGTTGTATAGGTAAAAAAAAAATGTCGAAAATCCGAAAGTTCAAATTAAAAACAACTCAGTAAGTTCACAAATGAATAGCGTAAATCATTAAAAACTCAACAAAGAGCATCCTATCAATAATTCAATTCACAATTTTTGAACGATTTTTCTCTCATATTTAATACAACAATTACCACTCCTATATTTTGCTCATATCTCCCACTAATGCCATGTCAATTCAAATGATTCATAATCTCACACTAGAGTTTAACTATTTGGTATTAGATGAAAATCAGATTGCATGCAAAACAGTTGCTTGATTGTTCATAAATAATTTTAAAGTGTATTCGTGTTAATATTGGTCTATGTGTGCATTAAAATGTATCCTGTGTGTGGAATGCACTTAATCTTCACAGCTGGACCACTAACAAGCTGACTTTGTGGACCTAATGTTGTGTGGTGTATTTGTGCATTTATGAGTTTAAAAATATATTTGATCTATGTATTTTCTCAAGAAGTTGATGGGATAATCATTCTGTATGCAACAAAATATAAATTTCTGGATGTTCTTGAATTTATCAATATTGTGTTTAGTTAAATTATTATTTCTCATCAAAAAATTTAAAATTATATTTCTAAATATTGATATATGTAAGTAGCTATTGAAGTTCGGTATCTTTATGGCATTGAAGTTAAATGCTTCTCTTTTATCATAGATATTGCCATATAATTTGTTGTCAATAATATTTAAATCTAAATCTAAAAATTCAACTTTGCTCGAGTTAAAATTTGTCTGTATTAAATTTAGGTATTCCGGATAAAAATTAATGCTAGGTTTAAATTCCCTGTCGCGACTTATAACAATTAAATCATCTATGTATCTTAATGAGGCAAGATGGTTCATTTCTTCGATTTGATACATAGTGGTGTAAATACAAGTTAGGGAGACTATTACTGGCTGGGCCACCCTGGGCAACCCTTTTGATTTTTTTTGTCAAGTTTTTTATAAAAAATAATAAAGTTCTCTGTATTACAAGACGAATTAGTGTATTGAACTTTTCAAAACTAATGTAATCATTCAAACCATATTTATCATATGCATCTGAAAGTACCTGAATTATATCTTCTATTTTGATGGAGTTAAATAAATCTTCGAAATCAAACCCATGCACTGAAAATACCTCTTGTTGCTCAACCTTCTTTATTACATCATGGCTGTTTTTTATAATACAAGTATCTTTAAATTTGTCTATTGTATCTTGTAATTTGGTCTGTAAAATTCTTCCCGATTTGGATGTATAAGTATCGAACCCATTTGTTATACTGCGGAATTTGACTGGATTTTTATGAAATTTAGGAGTCAAAAATATATGGGGATATTTAATTTTATTGCTAGGAATATTTAATTGTTTACAAAATGCCAATAATCTGCTGGTTATTTCTTTCATACTAAATTTACTTACATCGTATGCATTGTTATTTTTATATGATCATTTATTAATTTACTATAGTAATATTTACACATTATTGTATAATTTCCTGGCACTTTATCAACATAGACTATCACAAAGTGTTTTTGTAAGTTTTCTATTTGTCTTTTAATTTCTCTATAAGAAACATCATTTTTTGTTCTAAAATTAAAATTCATTAAGTTTCTGAGGATATGAAAACTATATTCCTAAAAGGCCTGAGTAGGTAAGTTATATATCGATATATATAATTGCAACATTTAGAATAAATTTATTAATATCTTCTATTTATTATATGAATATATATATATATATATATAATATGTAATAAATATTATATATGTTATACTATTTTAATACATTAATTATTTTATAGTGAATATAATAAAATAATACATACATGTCTTATATTTGTAACAATTTAATTATTTTATAATAATATAAAATATTTAAAAAGTCTTTTTTGAATAAATTTATTTAATTGTAAAAATAATAAAATATGGGAAAAAAATAAGTCGAAAGTGTAAGTTAAAGTGTAATTGTATAAAAGCCAAATATTTATTTCGAAGGCTGTGTTCTTCGAATTGGAAGCCCATTCGGCCTTATTACATTGGAGGTTGAACACCCTTAAGGAGTACTACTTTTACCCAAAGTTTCGTCCCCAAATGAACTCCTTAGTCATGCCCTCCTTTTGTGAGATATATTCTAAATTTTAAGAGTTAAGTGGAATTAAAGAGTTTCGTATTGTAATGGAATTAATTTCCCATGGGGAGCAAAAAATTCGATATTTAGAAAAAAGAAATCCCTTCCATAATTTTTTTAGAGTACGAAAACCACAAAAAGCAAATAAATTAGTAGTTGGTTAAGAAATACTTTTTAATAGAATATCCTTTTTGAAATACCTTTTCACTGTTTTACATGAGATATAGGATTTTAATAAATTATTCTGTGTGAAGAAAGAAAAAATAATAATTGCTTATTCATTACAATGCTTTAATTGTACAACTGAGCTCCTGCAAGCTTAAAAAAGAATTACTGTTCGAATCCACAGAAAAAAAATCTAGTAAAAAAACATGTCGCTAATTTCTTTCGTAGCAGAAGCCTGTTTTTTACGTTTAATACTGCTTGTGAACTCCAACTTAAGATTTCACTTCTTTAACTTTCTCTAAGTAACTAAAAACGAAGTTTAAGTCTAGTTTGCGGTGTGAGAAACAATGGTTAATTAGTAATACTTGTTTTACAATATATGTCATAAACTTTAAGCATTAATTTTTGATGCTAATGGGTTATTATTTTTCTATATAAACATAATTTGTTCTTCTAACTTGTATATTTTTCCCTAATTTTTAAGCTACATGTACTCACATGGTCAGTAAAAAGCTAATTGTAAATATTATCTTACTAAAGTGTTTTAATAATTATTAGAACGTAAAATACTGTTGTGTGTAAGAAAAAAAATATATTCTAGATTTATGCAAATTTTATCTCCGATCTTATAACAATCACATTATTATTAAAATAACACAGCAACGATTCCATTCGAATAAAATAAATATAGACTACATGGAAATTATAAATTAAATTATTAAAATAAAAATTTAATTTGAAATATTGAATTTTTATTCTAATGTAAATTTTATTTTATGTTTTTAGTTACCTTGATAACAAAATATTTTAATTTTTTTAATATCGTATCAAAATTAAATCAAAAACAGAAAATTCTGATTTTCATTCATAATATAATTCAATAAAAATGGAAATTGACATTCTTTTACAAATATGCATTATTTCTTTCATTTTTTTTCCTCAGTAAGATGAAAAGTCGTTTGGTGCAAAAACAAATAAAACAAACAAATTAAAAATTAAACAAGAATTTGATTCAGAGCTGCTGAATTAAAAATAAAAAGTTGATAATTTAATCTGATTAAAATTTTAAAGTATAAGTATATTTTTATAATTTTTGTTACAAATGACACAGTCAGACAGAAACATTTTTATCGCAAAAAAGAGGATATTAAAAAAATGCTGTCCCAGTTCTGGAGAGTGTTATCTGAACCAATTAAGGCTAAAAGCACTTCGTTGTCAAAGCAGGATAAAAATGAAAAGACATTTCTGAAAGCTGTTGTCATGTCAGATCTCTCTTCTAACTCCCACAGCTGATAATAAAAAATAAATAGAACAGATACCTATATAAAATCAAAAAATGGATCAGAAATATTACTCATATAGTAAAAATAATGATATATGAAGAAATTAATTTCCTGTGCATGGATATATTTGAAAATTAAGCTCGTAATTTGAAATTAATTAAGTTTTTTCGTAAGAAAGCAATTTAAACGGTTTATAATCATATATAGTTCATTCATTCTTTCTAAAATGAGTCATTTTAAATAATTCCTCTCATTGCGTAGCATAGTGGTTAGAGCATTGGACTTCAGACAGGAAGACCTGAGTTCGATGCCACCAAATACCCTCCGAGTACACATAGAGTACGTGCTCTTTAAATCATTGGGTCCGAATGTGTTTGGGGCGGTCGCAGCAGAAACCATGGGTGCAGGGTTCTGTAGAATATATTTCTCTCCCTTCCAGTCCCATGCCTAAATTGTGGAGGGAGAGATATGTGGTATGCCTGTCTCAGGCTCTTGCATCTTTCATTCCTTCCCTTCGGGAAAGACAAGACAACAACAACAACATTAAATTACAGTATAACAGGAATACACACATTTATCCTAAGATTCAGCACCATTTCATCCTAGTTTCTTAATTTATGAACGTTCCTTACTTGCCCCTACTTAATTTCTACTTACACTTTTAAATTACATTAAAGGAATGAGAACATATCTGAGTAAAAGTATTTCACGCTCTTATGTTATGCACAACATCACTTATGAGTGTTCTCACGATGATATCCATTTCCTTTTTGCCATCTCTCATCACAGAACCGATTGTATAATCTGTTAATGCAGGCCAATCCCAATAAATTTATAAAAGTTATTTTAGATATGAGAACACACCCAGGATGTACTGTGTATTTTGCAAAGAAGCGATTTAATTGGCTTGTAAGGCGATTACCGCTTGTCGTTGAATCCGATGATTCATGCATTTTGACATCACTCTGGCTGCCTTACAAGATATTTCTGACACAGCCAGTGCAACGTCTAAGTGAGTGTCAGCTGCTATTTAAAGTAAGTACAAACTACACCATTCACCATGCATCTTACAAAATTGTTTGTCTACTGGAATTGTTCCCACAATGGGCCTTCTGATATTCCTTGCAATTGCTCGTGTTCTCGGAAATGAAGAAAAACATCCGCAATGATATCTTTCGCAAACATAAGTCCATATTCTTCGGGTTACCTTCATTATACAACGTGTGACACACACACACACAAAAATACCAAGGCTGGTCCAATAAATCATTGCACGTACGGAATTACCCCCCTCGTGGCATTACCACCTTCAAAGTAGCTGCATTCAGCATTCACACACTTCTGCATTCGGTGCTTTCATTGCTGCTAACAGTTCTGGAACGAAGTGTATCCTTAAGAAATTTTTTGTTTTTTATTGAACCTCTTAAACTGAAGTAAAATGGGTTTCCTTTCAGCAAGATTTAACTGTAGGAAATGTAAACAGTCACATGGGGCCAAATCAGAGGAACAAGGAGGATTCCTTATCACAGTAATATTTTGCAGGACAGAAACTGCTTGACAGATACAGCAACGTGAGCGGATTCATTGTCTTGGTGCAACAACCATCCACCATTCCCAAATTCTGGCATTTTTCCGACTTTTTTCTCGAAGTCATTTTAGTCTTCATTGTAGTAGTGTTGACTGACCACTGATGTGAGTGAAAACCCTCTCATATCACAAATTTTTTTCAAATTTTATTTTGTAATCGCTGACTTTGGGCACCAAGAACGTTCATTATCTTCGGAATTGCCCCATCTCCCTGAAAACCGTTTATGCAATTCAGACACATATACATGAGATAGGCAATCGCTTAAGCAGTTCATACACATGTCATCTCCGCAACCCTCGTTTAATATTTGAAATGTTTTCATGGCTGATTTTCTCAAGTTTCACGAAATCTTTCCGAGCAGAATGCATTTGCTCCCTACCACTCAATAGAGCAGTTCTTCTAACTGACATGATCAGTTAAGGTAAAACTGTCTACACAGAAAGAAGGAGTGTGGGATGACATCACTCAAACAGTTGCTGCAAACTCCACTTTTTTTCAGGTTTTACACTGTCTCAGTTTTTTTTTGTCACTCCTTGTATTCTACTTAACATGTGTCGGTGGGCTGTGCAATTCCAATCATTTCTATTATTCGGTGTTGCACTGACCCTTAAATTTTCACAATTTTCAAGGTTACGTACTGCATATTTATTTATTTTTGTTCTTTATAAAAAAGAGACAGTCCTTAAACGTGCATTATTTTTTTTTCAAACGCAAAAATGAAAAACATGTATCATTACAATATAGAAGATGAAATATAAAGCACTTATTATCAATTAAATAATTAATATAAGAATAGTTAAAACTATAAATAACGCCATTTTTGTTGTGTGTTATATAGAATAATAAAAGATATTAGGATCTCATTCAATAATGAAAAAAAAATTAATTTAAGTAAAGGTTCGAAATTGGTGCCTTATGCATCGCTTTACATCCATTCTTATTCTATATATAGCCATATTTCAATACTTTTTTTCCCAACAAATAATAGTTCAAAACCATGTATGTCATAATCAGAGCCAACTTATCAAGTTTTATTTTTGATTACATTTAGCGTTAATCAGAAGAAAAAATACAGAGACTGTTGCAACTTTCTCTCGACATCATACTACCAGCATTCTTAATCTCTCTACTGAAATTGATTTTTACAATATTGCGCCGTCCAATGTTAATCTTCGTTACTTTCCATATAATTTTGTGAAGATAATTAAGAAAAATGTTGTTGTAAAAAGTCCCAAAAATAATTTACAGTAAAACCTGTTTTTGTGCTTTAGATAGGGACTGAAAGAAAATAGACTGCACAAAAAAATATTCAAAAAATTCATAAATTCGTACATATCCCTTTAACCCATTCAGGACCATGATCAAATCTATGTGATCACGCATTTCTTCCTCCACGGCTCACGGTATCAAATATGTGATTGAGCTTTCCCTCCTCGTAGGCCCATGCGTGATCAGAGTTAGGAACGTTTTTATATTAATTTTTACAAGCCCTGGATGTGTGGCGGTTAAAAACCGTTTTTTTTCCCTATAATGTTTCATAAAACTTTGAACTTTAATATGTGCTTTCCGCTCCGTGTTTTTTTTAAAATTAAATCCTAGATATTTATGAATATAAACAACTGCACACATATTTATTTTCCGAGAGAATCGGACATTTAGAGGTTCGAGATCTATTGCTCTATGAATTTCTGTTTATATTTTGAAAAAGTTGGTTTAGTTTTCTAACATTTTCTGTATTCGTACTAAAATGTAATGGATTTTTGTCAATTTTTTTGAAGGTGTATGTATTTTTTTTTTATTAAAATTCAAACATTTTCTTTAAATTTTTTTTAAAATATAGCAAACATTTTGGTACTCCATGTTCAAATATTATCAAAGATAGTAAATTGTAAGTTTTAGCGTATTTGATTTTTAAAATTTAATTTTTTAAGGAAATTGGCACAAGGAAATTCGACCTGTCCCGTGAGCGTATCCTCCGAACGTACGGGCGGGAAAAGGCTTCTTTCTCCCTTCCACTGGCCCTGGGGGGTTAAGCCCAAATTTTTTTTACCTTCAAAATTTAAATTCTTCGGTTATTAATCTTTTGGACCCCAATGACATTGGGAAAATAATAAAATTCCTTTTCCCCTGGAACGGGGGCTTCCCCCACGATCATCGGGTTGGGCGTTATCTGTGAAACAGGTCACCTATGAAATTTTACGAGTTATACATTTTTAGCTCTAAGTTAATAGAAGAAACAATCTTAATTCAACCAAAAAGGAAACAAATAACTTACAAATAAGGTTACAAATTGTTACAAATAAGGAAATTATTGATGTATAATTAAGTCTTTTATTAATTAATTATTTATTTACAGTAAAAATCTTTTGATTTGTTTTTTGACATGTATAAAAAAACCATTGCATTTTCACAACATGTTTTCGAACTACTTTCTTGGTTTTCAAATCTGCACTTGCGAGGCCTTGAAATGTCATCAACACATCGAAAATGGCTATATTGTCAGTCCTTTAATCCTGGAATAGCCAGGATAAAAACCTCATGAAGCAGGTAGATTATAACCTTCGATCTTTTGAGGTGGAATTCCCCCGTTATCTTTATCATCAGTTAAAATACTTTTGTTAGTAGGTGGAGATGCTGATAGTGCTTCAACTATCTCTAATTTAAATTTGAAGCAATCCATTTGATTTTTAGAGGAATTTTATTTGATATTGCATGTTGTTTACACAGAAACCAAGAATTTGCAACAGCTAAATCAGTGTAATGAATTGTTCAAGACTTTTGGTAAGAATGGTCCAAATTGTCTTTTCCCTTTCACATATTTTCATGCTTTTTTTTTAATTCTATCGAACGTTCTCCTTTAGTTCGATTCATGTTTTGTTCCAGCATTGTCATCATGCGAGAATAAGTTCTCATCTAACAAGGGGGGGGCACGACTAAAAATTCATTTGGGATCGGACTTGGTATAATATGTACTCGTTTGGGGGGTTCACCCCCCAATGTAATTCCGTCGAATGGCCAGTCAATTCGGGGAAACACCTTCGAAATTCATGCTAAACTTTTATACAATTAAATTTTTAATTTTCCCAAAAAAGTTCGTAGCTTGATTGGTAAATCGTCTCTTTTTTATGCTGGAGGTTAGGGTTCGATTCCCCCGATCATTTTCTTCAATTCATTTAATTATTCTTTTAAATTAAATAAAATTTATGAAAGGTTTATTAAATATTAAATATATTTTTTTATATTTTGTATTTTTAATTTTTAAATTTAAACTTTTAAACTTTTTTTAAAAGAAAAAATGAAACAAAAAAATTATTTTATTTTTTTTATATTTTAAAAAATATTTTTTTAAAAAAATCCTTTTATTTTTAAAAACCATGCTAAATTTTAAAAAAATTTTTTTTAAAAATTGAAAAAAAAGGTATCCCCAAACCCAATTTTACCCCCAAAAAGGAAATTTAAAAATTTCCCCTCCCCAAAAATTAAACAAAAACAAGATGTTCAAACTGTTAAATGGCCATTCCAAAATCTTTTTTCTTATTCCCCAATTGCCCCTATTCCTTTTTCCCCCTTATGAAAATCAACCCCATTTTTCATCTTTTTTCTTTTTTAAAAAAGTTTTTTTAAAAAAAATTTATAAAAATCTGAAATATATCGGAAAAGTTTATTATTTGAAAAATATATATGTTTTTAAGCCACAACATACTAACTCCCCCCGGGAAAACCAAAAATTTTGGGGGGGAAGAATAGATAAGATATCTGTGGAATAAAAATGCCATACTCTTTAACAAATGTATAAAAACGAAAATTAATTGCAAAAAAGATAGGGAGAAAGAAAAATAGATACTCATCCATGGCGACCCCCAAGAAAATTTGGATTTTTATTTAACTATATTTTCATTTTTGTAGGGTTTCATCAAAATTATTTTAAACAAAAAAAAATTCCTGGGAAATACTTTTTTTTACAACTCAGTGACTCAAGTAACGCCCCAACCCTCACGATTGGGGGGTAATGATATCCGGTCCTGCCCATTAATAGAGTATAATTATTTTTTTTTTTATTTCACAATTATTTAAACATTAAACAAAATTTTTTTTCAAACAAAGAAATTAAATTTTAAACATTTTTACAGATAAAAAAAAAGGTTTCATTGTATTTGAAGAAAAGGCTAGATTTACCAGCTGAAAGTAAAGCATGGACCACACCCATCGTCTGTTGAAAAAAAATCCCTTTACCTTTCTGCCCGGGCCCGGGTCAATCTTAAATTAGGGTTTTTTTACATAAACTGTTCCAAAAGCAAAAATGTAGAAGATTATCTAGCCCACACGATTGTTGAAATACTACTTAATTTTTTATACGGTGGAGACACTGCATAAAAATTCCAAAATTATAAAAGATGCAAATTATTTACGAAATTTATGTGAAAGTACTTCCGTAACAAAATAAATAATTAAGTTACACATGGAAACATTTTTAAAACATTTTGTTTCTCATTTTATAAATACATAAGTTTTCAAAATGCTCATACATAATTTATTGCTACTCAACGTAACCCAAAGCACTCATCTTCCTGTGATGAATAAGTTTAAAATCGCTTTCGTCACATTACGATACAATTTCAAATGATTTCTTTCTTGGCATCATAAAGTAAAAGATAAGTTTTTGCGGTTGGTCAGTTAAATATAAAAGGCGCGATAACCATATATACATGAATGAAGCTCTTTTTGAAATATCTTACTCCTTTCGAAATTGGTATTTATTTTAAGAAAATGCTTTTCCAATTTGTAAGAAAACTGTACCGTTTTATATATTTTATCCACTCTCAAACAATTCACCTTTTCTTCTTCGTCTTCATAATTTATCGAATTATCGAAAATGTCACTGTCTTTGAAAGTTTCGTATTCAATCAAGTGTGGCCTGTTGACGCCTTAAGAGAAAGCAATTGAGCATTGGCTAGGGACTGTTTATAGCAAATGAACATAGCGTTTTAAAGTGTATAAATGTACTAATGGCGTAACGTACAACTCTGCAACCCCTGCTTTGCATCGAAAGGGGGCAGGACTCTAGGAGGCCCAAGGCCTTACTAACGCCAATTACGTATTTACCCAATTTATAAAATATTAAAGGAAATACCTGACTTTGAAGGGTGGCAATAATATTCTTCGTTCACCACTAGTACTTTGATAGAAAACATTAGTGTGGTGCAAAAAGAGTTGAAATTCATTTACCTTATAAAAAAGATCGCACAGGAAAAATCGAACAAAATTAAAATCGCACAAAACAAATCACATAAAAAATAAAATCCCATTAAAAAGGACCGCACAAAAACAGACTCTACTGCACCTCTTTTCTGAAATGCTGATGAAAATGCTCAAACTGGAATAGAAACTACGCTATCTTTCCAAAGTAAACTACAATACCATACATTACTCAACAAAGTACTTAACATCTTTCTTCCAACAATAACAACAACTAACTGTGCTTTAACTCAAGAGAAAGCGCCTTTTATGACCACTCTAGACACCGTTAGTTCCAAAAACACTGCAGTGAAAGAAGTTGTTTGAAACCCAAAAGCAGGTCGGTTACGGCAGCTCGTATGCCAGGCAAAAGTTAGGTAAGTTAAAGATAGAAAGACAACCTACATAAAAGCTAAATTCATTAGGGTATAAATAAGGAATGACATGAACAAAAATAGTAGTTTCCTATTTCCAAAAGAAAGGAAAAAAAAAAAATGGTTTACGAAGTATTTTAAACTTTTGCATGATCAATGTTCATGAGATAAAGTCTATGAAAGGTAAACCTTTGATATGTTTTTTGGTTCTAAAAATAAAATTATTTTTAAGAAAAAAAATCTATTTAGTAAATAAAAATACTTTTAAAAAGTACAATAAGGGTCTATTTACTTTATTAAACGGAACAATAGCGTTTTGTCAATTATTATTTTTTAAAGTTTACTAAATACTAGCTGGTATACCCATTCTTCGCACGGGTAAATTGAAAAACTAAACAATACAGATTAAATGATAAAGAAGCTTTTAGTGAGTTATTTTTAAGTGAATTGAAAATTAAAGAAAAGAAAAAAAACACTTTTTGCATATCTGAACTGAACCAAAAAACTATTGTGTTAATTTTTAAGTATGTAGATTTAATTGCTGATAAAAAAGGTTTTTTATTTATTTATAATGCCCTGTAGCTCTAGTGTTGAAAACACATTCCTAAGCTGATCTCTGATCAGCAAATGTAACACCTTGTTACAAATTTCGTGCAATGAACGCTTAAAATAGTGTAAATCATTTATATCTGGATGTATAATACGTTAATATTATTTTCTGTTGTATTCATTTATGTTAAAATTGTAACATTTGCAAGCAATGCTGTTTCTTACAATATAATATTGATTCAATGGAAACTTAGCAAAATATTGGTGATAGAGACAAGTTGGCATAGTTTTTGACCACCATGTTGGCAACTTGGCGATTAATTGAACGTTTAAGGAAGTAGATATGCTCTAGCACCACCTGGTGGGGGTTGTGAGAAATAGGATAAAACTAAAACATTCTCCAGAAGAAAAAAACATGCACATGCTAATTTTTATAGTAATCAATTGAACGTGTTGGAGTGAAGGAGGTTCATATATACAAACAATCATTTATTTATATGTCAGGCCCCAGGCCTTCTTTTAAAATGAGGAGGGCATCATCTCTAAAATACTTCTTTATTTTGCATCAATCACATAAAATCCAACATGGCGACCCTTTGGCGTGCAACCGAGTAGAACAATAAACAACACTTCGGCGTTGAGTCACCAGCTAAGCCTTTTCGAGTATGCGTTCTTCCTCGTCAGTGCTCGCTCACACCTTTAAGTAGGCCAATTTACCCACAAATCCTTACGCGATGGTAAGGAGTTCGCTCGATTTTCATTGATTACTTACTTAATTTTGAAGCTAAACTTTTCAAACCTGACATATATATATATATAGATAGATACATCGTGAAAAAATAATAAATAGATTTGCATTATAGCTTTACTATATGGTTTTTTGTATTAAAAAAAGTAGAAATTTTACTCTAACTCTTTCAGAAGACATTTTTTTCTTTGAAGATTAAAAATAATCTAAAACTATTAAAGATATTTTTTCTTTTGTAATTATTGCTTATTTTTTTGTAAATAGTTAAGAGTTTAAAATTAGTAACTAATTAAAATATTGTTAGTCATAGAAAAGGATGCAAGTAATTTTTGTTATATCTATAGCTTTAACTATCTGCCATTTCGAACGCAAAAAATCAAATTTTCTTTTTCCAACTTGATGGGTAGAAGTGAGTTATCTGCGGGGAACAATAAAAATGAATAAAATGTATCCTGTATTTATTAAGATAAGATGTGTAAAAGAAGTACCGTGAAATATGGTGTATAACGTGCACCTATACTTTCAAGCTGCATTTTTAAAAAAAATTTTCAGTATATTCACTGTATAACGCAAACACTTTTTTTATGAAGAAACTTAAAATATACATGTACAATGCTCCTTTCTTTTGAAATCATTTTTCGAGGTTATTATCCGAGGTTTTTTAAAATATGGTATATTTTTAGAGTTACACTTTTTTTAAAGTTCATAAGGTATGTAATTACTTTTAAATGAATAATTTGATGTATGTAGAAGTCTAATTTTTTTCATACTCATATATTTTTTTCTTTTTTTTTAAACTGGTAGTGAAATTATTTCTATACCAGGCGTGTAATGAGCACTCGTAGATTTTGGTCTTATTTATTGCGTTGAAAGTCGAGCAATACGCCGGATCTTATGGCAATTTATTTGTCTTTCAAAGGAATTTTCTGACACAGTCATTAGGGACGCTGACTGCGATGCTGTCGGGGCTGGGTTTGAATTCCGGTTAAGGCATGAATGTGTGTGTTGTAATTCTTCTTTTCTTTGGGATGTGTGCTTCACGCTTACTTCTATGTAAACCCCCGTGTGTTACTTTGTGGTGCATGAGGTTATAAATGTTCTCAATAAAAAAATACCTTAATGTATCGTTCTGGTCAATATGACGCAATGCTAAAAAAACATTTATTTTTACTAATACATGTTCACTTTTGTTTGGAATAAATTATAGGATAAGAATAACAATAGTTTCTCTAATTTATCCGTTTTCAAAACTTGTCTCATTGATGTATGTGTTTGATAACATAAGAGAGCACGTTCAAAAACTTGATTTGACTGGAAGGGGAACAAACTATTTGGTTTTATTGCAATGTTTCTTTTTTCTGCTATATTTCACATTCTGATATACAATAGAAGATCTAAGTCAAGCTGATATAGCTAAGCTAATAGAAGCTTCTGACAACGAAGAATAAGTATACGAGTAAGAAAATCATACAAGTGATGAAATTAACAGTGAAATTTCTGACAACAATTTTGATACCAATAATCGAAAAATGAACTATAAAGAAAGTATTCAATACAAGAATTTAAAAAAAGTGGGCTGAGCCTAAATTCTTCTCAATTGAATATTATAAAACAAATCCAGGCCCAAAAGATATCAAGAAAAGGGTAACAGCAAAAAAAGTGCATTTAAGGAGATTAAATTTACATTAAAACAAAACCAAAAAAATGACATATTGAAAAAAAAATTTTGGGGGAAAGAATGGAAAATTACGAAAGAAACTTTCCAATATATCGGATTATTTTGTTACGGGGAATAAATCATAGGAGAATAAAAAATTTATACATAAAGAACTGATAGAAATATATTTCGGGCATTGTCCCTCAAAAACATTTTGCAATTTTGAGAGTTATTCTTTTGATAATAAACCATTCGTCAAGAGAGTTGGAAAATTGGATAAATTAGCTGCAATGGGGATATCAGGGGAAAATGGATAGAAATTCAACCAAAAAATTTTTAATTGATGAAAATTTTTGTAGATGAACATAAAATAATATTTTTTAGGCCCATGCCTCAAACAGTTATACCAAATAAGCCATCTCATCATGGGACCCTTTTTACAGTAAAATTCCCATGTACTGAAAAAAAAATTTCACTGGAAAGAAAAGGGGCACCCAGAAAAATCAAAGGGAAAGGAGGTGGGGACCACTATGGGTATTCGGGGCAATAAAAATTTTGCGATAATTTTTTACATCTTACAACTTAAGAAAATTTTAAAAAAGAAAATATTATGATTGGATTTTTAGAAAAAATAAATCCAAAATTTTAGAAGAAAAAGATAAATAAATAAGTTCACAGCTCATTAGTTTATTTTACAGAGGACATCAGTTGTAAGCTACATCGCAAAAAAGAACAAGAATGCTATCCTTATTAGCATTTTGCCTGGGAAAAAGAGCACAAAAGCCGCAAAACCTCAAGGATTTGTTTTTAATTCAACTAAATGGGATGTGGATACTTCTGATCAACTTATAAACATATGCACTTGTAAACGAAAAACAAATCTCTGGCCCCATTAGTATTCTATAAAATATTTGATACTTCTGGTACAATGTATTTGTTCTATGGACTTCAATACATAGTGTTGAAAGAAAACAAACTGACTTAAACGAAGGCTAATGCAAAAATAAAAAAACAATGCAAAGAAAATATTAGATTATTTTCCAAAAACTCAATAAATGTTTTGTTTAAAAAATGGAAAATTTTGTTTTAATTTTCATTAAGTTCCTGTGAATGTTTTTTTTCTGTAAATTTTATTAAATATATGCATATATAAATATCTAGTAAATAAAATGTACTCTAATAAGCTTAATTTTATTGAATGTATATTTTTTTACTATATTTTTAACACGAAAAAGTTATTCAGTCCCTTCAGTTTAGTGTTAAACGGTTTTCAATGTATAATATCGGTAGATTAAAACAGTACAAATTACACGAATCAAATTGAAAAATAAATGGGATTTCGTTTTTCTGAAAGTAAACTTGGTCCTTGATGAAGCAGCTTTTAGCTTAAATGTCAGAAACAAAATGCTAAAAAAGTAATCCCTTAGCTTTCAAGGATCTCTTCGTTATCTTCTTTTTTTTTTTCCTTTTTAAGAGAGTGGCTTCTTTCACGCCTAGTGAGCGTAAATCTTTCCTTGGGTTGTCGAAAGAAGTAAATTCTGAAGTTTGTTTTACTTGACTTTCGAAATGAGTCGAGCTCTTTAACACCTTTATAGACCAGAATAATCTTCCGTATCTTCAATTGTTTGATGACAGTTGATTGCTTTGCCAACTTCGAATCAAATGACGAAGTAAATACGTAGAACAAATATTTGAAGGAGAACTCTAAAAAGCTACTTAATATTTGTATCATTTTTGTGCATGGTATGCAAGTAATTGATGTTTTTAAGTGTAGGTAAATATAATTTAATAAGAAGAAAAGTAAATTTAAATACAAAATAAAAAGATAAAATAAAACATTAATATTGTGTATTTAAATATTCTGCGAAATTAACTTTCTTAAGTGTAAATATTTAGCAATTTTTGTTAAGTTTTTAATACTAATTAAAAATGTCTTTCAATGATACCGTATTGGATATTATAACTTGTAAATAATTTAAATAAAGTTATTTGGATAATTTTGCTTTCTCATTTTGGTATACTTTGTTTCGAAACCACTTTTTTTCCCCTTCACACCTTATAATAGCAATAATACATTTGGTTGCTAACCATTATAACGTAAATATACTGGCATTGTCTTAGTTTAATTAAAATTAGCGTGTTAAGGAGACAATATCTGTGAATTATGGTGAAACACGCCGTCAAATAATTTTATAAATGAACAAGGCTGTTTCAATAAAGGGTACAGCATAAAAAGTTATTAGGGAATTAATTATTAAATATCCTAAAAATGAATCGAAATTTTGACAAGTGCTTAAATAAAAATGATTAAGGGGTGTTGGAAAGCTAAAATCTTATTTTTTTGACATTTGTTATATTTACATTTTCAAATTGCATAGAATTTAACCTTTCTAAAAATACCCTACCTCTAAGGTTATTAGAAGTCCTTAAAACATATTTTTAAATAATCCTTGAAACTGGGCCACGTCCATTTGAATTGCGAAAAATGTAAACAAAGTACTTCGCTTTAGTTTAAAAGTTGAACGCCTTATTTAAACCAAAACATGTATCTTTTATTGTAAATTGAACCTTTTTTATTTTCTAGCCAATTAGAAGTCTCACAGTATAGATTAAAATCAATTTATTTCAATATGTAAATTTTGATATTCAATGCACCTTTTCTGGGAAACTACTGTTCACAGGTATGTAAACTTTTGATATATTTATAATGATGGCTAATATATACTAAAATGAGCTTTTTGTAAAAAACTGAAAAAAATATCTTTTACAATTTTTTTTATGTGAAAATAGGTCAAATTTCACTATGTGTGATTAAACATTTTATAAATTATGAAAAAATACAAAATTATCTAAAAGCTCATTTCAGTATAATGAGAAAGGTGTACTTTAATTGTATGAAACACACACATTTCAAACATGTACATATCACAGATTTTGAGAAAAGATGCATCGAAAACAGCCAATTTAACATTGTCGGTATAAAGGTTTCCGACTCCTCTTAAAAAGCAATTAAAATCATCACGTAAAATCAACCTGTATGCATCACGATTCTTTTAGAAATATATATAGATTCTCAAACCAATCAGACAATCCATACAAAAGAGGATACAACTTTCTCTGAGTATAGTTAGAAACGTCTCGAGAATCCACTACAATACATTTACTTTCATTTTGCACAACTTTTCCTCAAGGAAGTTCATAGACACCGTTCAAGACCGTGATTTTACAAAAGCGTATAATGGGACAATTTTTTCTTTTTTTTAGTTTTGTTGTATAAAAATATATTTATAAAACTTGTTTAGGAATATTATTGAAATAAAAATTATACATTTAAATGCAAATTTTTGGCCGGAAAAAAAAAGAAAAGAAACTGATAAATTTTTTTCTGAGAATTCTTTTTTTGTGTGTGTGCGGGAAAAATGCTTCTAATAATATTTTGCAAATACACACACCCAACTCTTTTTTTGCACGTTGTTTTTTTAACACGATTTTCAAATAACACGGTACGCGAATGTAACATTTTTTACACGAATTTTTCATTGTAGCATGAATTTGAAAAAGGGGTTCGAGGCCCTTTTGAAGAGGATTATCTGATCAAATTTAATATAATTTATGATAATAATGAAGTCGAAGGTGAAGTTCAGCTATTAACAGCTGAATTAATTCGCGAGGGCTTGAAATTAGCTACGGGATAACGTGGAGTATGCATTAAAATTTAAACGTTACAATAAGTTTCTGTACAATTATATCAATAATAGTATAATCAACTTGAGAAACAAAAAAAGTGTGTGTGTGATTATGACCACATGATAGAAGTGATAACTTCAAATTTTGTAATGTTATTTCAGGGATGAATTAGGTAAATAAAAAACAAGGGGGTATTAGCATTGTTATATAAATTTATTTATCCATATGTCTGTACTCATAAAGTAACGTTTTTTTGCGAAATATATAATCATATTTGTGAATTAATAGTATTCTAAGAAGGAAACAATAGGTTTATGGTAGCTGAAATAGGCTATAAATACATTAGATTCAAAATTATTTAAATATCTAAAAATAAAACGCCAAGCATTGTTCCGTGCTTTGTCGTGCTTTCATTTGGATCATTTTACATAATTAAATTGAATATTGATTTTAAAAAATCTACTAAAGGATTTGATTCGTCTTTAGAAAAATCTAGATTAAAATCCCCACTTTAAATAATAGGCAATTTGTTCAAAACATTTGATGCGTCTTCGCACAGTGTAGGCAACTAAATTGTTATGAATTAATTCGATAATTTTTTCTGCACTTTGATTTGGTGAAATATAAATAGTAACCATTAGAATTATTTGTCCATGTTCTGCTCTACGTTTTGCTGCCCAAATTTCTCCGTTACATGACTCGTTAAATCTAAATGATCCAGTATTGTTGCTAGGAGTAGTATTGTTATCATTCAGTAGTATTGTTACAAGCATTACAAACCCGAGCATAAAAATGCTTGGCTTTTTAAAATGCACCATTCAAGTTCACTCTCCAGCAAAATGCACCTAAAGAAGTTATCACTTCAAAAAAGTAATAATATTTAATGAAATTCTTCATATTAATCAAAACTGACAGTTTTTCCAGACGTATCTAAAAACATTGGCACATATACAGATGATAACATTTTTAACCCAATTCATAATAAACGGACCCACTTATTATCAAGTAGCGAAGAATAGTTGTTAGTTATTAGTTTTATTATACCAGATTGAAATTGATCTTTCATGTGTTGAACGTACTTATAGATTAAAATTTCACAGTACACTAATTAAAATTTTTTTTCTTTGTAATAAAAATGATTCACTTTTTTGTTTTATAAATATGCCATATGGATTTTATTATTACTTTTTTGCACGGTGTTTGGGGAAAATATTTAGAAATTTTTCCTTGTGGATGATTTTTTTAAAGTTGTGGAAAATAACTTCAAATTTACCTTACGTTGCATGTACTTTTTTGCAGGATTTTTTTTGCACGGTTTTCTAAGGAACACATCTACCGTGTAAAAAAAGAATTGGGTGCATATATAAAAAAAATTGGAATGACTTAGGGAATTTTTAACTTGTGATATAATATTTTGGGAAATAATTAAGTAATTTAATGCAGTCGTTGAGAAATGAGTGCTTGGTATTTTTAAGTCCACATTTTATTTTACACAAACAAGTACAGCTGCGCATAAAAAGTACAACACAAATGGTTAAATATGTGGAAATCTAACACAGTCAAAAAACGATTCTTTGTTCACTACGGAAATCTACGGAAAGGAAATAAATTAGCAAATTTTCTGAAATAAATGTAAGTCCTTCACATATACTAACAAGGTCATTTTTTGCAATCCAAAGCCTCCGGAATAATGTTACGGATAGCAATGCACAGAAAAGATTGTACATCGGAAAGACGTATATATACATTCAGGGCAATTCAAACATTGGTTGAGCGAGACCTCTGTATACTTCAATGGGACGATGAAAATTTTGATTAAATATTGGATCGCGAATACCAAAAGTTTGAGAAACATTGATTTATACCCTTTTTCACAATTACAATTGCAAACATAGTCTGTCATCTAAGGATCATTATATAATCGATATTCTCTCCTTTCTTTTCATAAGTCTCGTCTAATAAATTTCACTTCCTGCAAACTATCCGTTTACTGGAAGGGGCATAAACCAGCAACTCGATACTCAGTAAATTTTCGAGTTATCTCAGCTTACCAAATCTTGACAGTTTTCTATCGATACACAGCAGAAGAAAAACTCCACGTAAACTTACCTATTTCATTCTTTTTCCTTCTCATTCTTTCAATTTTTTTTTTTTAACCTGGTTGGTTCGCATCCCTGAACAAACCATTTATTTGACAAGGAAAAATATTGGTGTATATGAAGAGCAAGAAAGGGAAAAACTTAACGCACCTACGTTTTATGGAGGTAAATAAAAAATGAAGCCAATCTCTTTGCCTTTCCTAAGACATCATTTTGCTGTGAAATTTGAAGAAAGGAAAAACGTGAAGTGGAGTTGAATAGAAAGAAAAAGTCAAGATGTGTGTGTTTTTTTATGTTTATTTAAAGGCATATTTTTTCCATCTATAAATGTGACAGCTTTATTTATTCTGGTTGAAAAACACCTGCGGACTTTATAAAAATACACACTCTCTTCTTCCTTGTATAAGATGAAGAGCTTTATTTCAAGTATTTGAACATAAATAACAGTTTTAAACTATTGTATGTCACTTTAAGTAAATTACTGTTTGGTTTCATAATTTGATACTATTACAGAATCTGATCGTTTTACAAAATTAAAAAATAAATAAGTCTTAAAATTAGAATAAAGTTATATTAAGGTATCCAAACACGTTCGGCACTTTTTGAACAAATAACATTTTAAAACATTATAAATGCCGTTTTAGAAATCAATACCAATAAATACTGACATTTATTTAGCATTATTTTTTTAAAAAGAATATCTAAATTTCTCACAAATCACAATTACAATTGTAATTTTAGCAAAGTGTTTGAAAAACATCAAAGCGATTGGAGAAAAAGGTAATAAACTTATATCCAGTAAATGTATCAATAAAATAAATTAGATATATTTATTTAGAGAATGTACTAAAATTTAATATTTTGTTAAACTTTTAAGAAATGTGACATTCATTATCAGACCATTTTTTAAGTAACAGACAATTACTCGAAACATATTCAT
This sequence comes from Trichonephila inaurata madagascariensis, assembly GCA_019973955.1. Taxonomy (NCBI): domain Eukaryota; kingdom Metazoa; phylum Arthropoda; class Arachnida; order Araneae; family Nephilidae; genus Trichonephila; species Trichonephila inaurata. Next base: position 68,978 of record BMAV01019966.1, read on the forward strand.
ACACTAAGAAATATTTTAGTACATTCTCTACAAAATAATAGAAACATCACGTTCAAGAAGTTTTATAGAAATACATTCGTAACACTTTAAGTTATAAGACTCGCCATGATAGATTTTGAACAATTTAAATGCCCAATTCTGGTAAATTAAAGACCCATTTCCGGTTTTTCTAATTTTATAGAACTAATTGTAACTTGGCCTCTAGGAAGCGAAGAAACGGAACAATATGTTTTGTAAAGCCAAAAGATAGCTCTATTTAATAAAATAAAATTTTAAAAAAAACGCAAAATATGTGTTTTTACCGAAATAATTGGTCATTTTAGCCTGTTCGGATACCTGGAGGTCGGAATACAACGTAATAGGAGGACAATTAGCAACGTTAGTACGGATTTCGATACTATGGACAATTAGTAGCGGCCTATAATCGGACATCAGTTTTCTAAAATGACCTGCTATTAGTAATTTTGTGTTAATTTGTTGGTGCTTATGGGGTTTAAATTAATGAAAAACACCTATCAGGAATTTATATGACAATATTTTGGTTTATTATTTTAAAATTTGTGGAAAATTATACCAAAATTCAAAACGCTCTACATGGAATTAAATGCCCTCTATGTAAATTATTTTTACATTACTTATTTTATACAGTTATAATGACAATGAACTACAAGATTCTAAAATCTAAAATATCTTTACAATTTCTCTTAGAATTTTTTTATAAAATATATAGTGTTGTGGTTACAATAAACTCTATTGAAAATAAAAATAAACATAAGCTATTGACTTTAGAGATAAATACTTAATTCATTATCGTTATCATACTTCTAATAAAACGTATACACAATATGAAATAAATATATTCATAAATTTTTGAGATATTAGGTTTTAAGTAACATAATTTTGACAAAAAAATGCAATCTTCAAAAAGAAAGTAATATTAATGTATGAAATATCCAGATATAAATTATTTACACTATTTTAAAATAAAAAAATAATTATACAAGAAGATAAATCATTAATTACGCAAAATATGTTTTGTATATAAAAAAAGATTTTTGTGATGCTGCAATAAATGTATTCATATAAGGAGTATGGTTAGTAAAAATGGGACATAAGAAAGTTCAATTTAACTAAAGAGAAGCATCAAAAACGAATTCTGCGAAAACAAAGAATAAATTTACAATTTGAGCAATGATTTTGAAAATTTATATAATTTGTGCAATGTGGATTAATCTGACGTCAAGCGGACGTGAGTTTTTGTTAAATAAATTTACGTTTTAGCCCACTAAGTTTTATTAAGTTCTAATTTAGCAAATGACGTTTAATTTTCAAAATGTTTGTAAAGAAAAATGGTACTGATATTTAGAACTTAAAAAAAAAATGTTAATTGAACTGAAAGATGGTTGTTATTTCCAGAAAACTTATTGACAAAATCGTTAAATAAGTTTAGAAAATAAAGCATAAAATTTTATGTTTACATTTCAAAAGTAATATTGCAAATGGAAAGGGAAAGCTACCTAGCAAATATATAGAATTTTCAGTCTATAGATTCAAAAAATTTAATTTAAAAAAAAATGGAAACACAAAACTTTATCAAAGTATCAACGAATGGGAGCTAATTGGTGAAGAAAGGAACGACAATAAGTTTATTTTCTATGCATTAAACAAATACACACTTTTTTCAAAAAAGGTTTATGTATTTATCCTCAAAAAAATAGAACAGCTTAAGAAAATGAAAAATTAAATCTTAAATTAAATTAAAAAAGGAAAAAAAAAAAAAAAGAGGTGACTGCAAATAAATTTTGCACTTTCTCCTTAAAAATCATAGAAAGAAAACGGTTTGCTATCATTAAATTTAATTAATTCCTTTTTACTTTATTTGGTTTTTAATTTAAAAATATATACAGTGGACCACAAAAGTATTCGTACACTTGCAATTTCCAATAAAATGTAATGTTTTCGACTAGTAAAATTAATATATTGTCACTGTAATTTTTCTATGATATCTGCAACTTGTTTTTAATGCAGTGATATAATTAATTTTTTTAAAAATAGTATAACTATTTTTAAAAATTAATAGTCGAAAAGCTACTAAAAATTACGCAACAAAAGTCTTAGTACACATAACAAAAATCTCAACTCAGCTTTAAATATTGTATTTCTTTCTTAACTTAGTACTTACTCTAGGATATCCTTTAGTATCCACAACAACTTCTAAGCGTCTTGGTATAGCTTTAATCAGTTTTTTGTAATCTCTGCATTGATTTTCCTCCATTCTTCTGTGATTATTGTTTTTACTTCACATTTTTTATTTATTTGTCATGCTTTTCTTTTTTTACATCAAGACCTCACCAAATATGTTCTACTGGGCTAAATAAAGTGATTTAGGAGGTGTTTTCATAATTTGGGGACAGTTATAGAGACACCAGTGGCGTATATTGTGAGCAGTGCGCTTGGCGTCACATTACCCTGTTAAAAAATTAAGTTATTTCCAATATACAAATTTTGGGCATATAATTTAAAATTTCTCTTTAAAATATATAAATAAAGCTCATGATTTACAATATCAACAAAAAATACCAAATTACCTAATTCTGAGGCCAATTTACACCCCCACTTAAGAACACTTCCACTTTCCTGTTTTATAGATCCAACTAGATTCTTGGGATTAAGTTTCAGAAAATTCAAAATTGTCAGCAAATTGATTGGGATGGTAGATAATTCAACGTTTTTGGTTCCGATGGGCCTATAATAACTTGTAAATGAAAAAAAAATCCTTTGAATTTATGTGTAACAATAACTCCACATCCATGCTTCAGCATGGAAGTGAAGGTGTTCTGCCGTGGGGGTGCAAATTGGCCTCAGAATTAGGTAATTTGGTAATTTTGATAATTAGTGAATCATGAGCTCTATTTAATTTATTTTAAAGAGAAATTTTAAATTATCTGCTCGAAATTTGTATATTGGAGATGAAATTTTTTAACAGGAGTAATGACCCAAGCGCACTGTTTCTCAATAACGCCACTGGTGTCTCTATAACTGTCCCAATTATGAAAACCCCTAAATCATTTTTATTTATAGCCCATAGACACATTTGGTGAGGTTTTTGATTAAAAAAGAAAACATGACAAATAACACAAATTGAGTAAAAACAATAATTACAAGAAGAATGGAGGCTCAATGACAAATTACAAAAACTGATTAAATCTATACCAAGACGCTTAGAAGTTGTTGTGAATACTAAAAATATCATATAACTACTAAATTAAAAAAGAAATCAATTTTTAAAGCTGAGTTGAGATTTTTAAGTATACAAAGACTTTAGTATTTTTAATACTTTTTTTTAAATTTTTTAAAAAAATAGTTATACTATTTTAAAAAATTAGTTATATCACTGCTTAGAACAAGTTGCAGATATAAAAATCACAATATATTAATTTTTCTAGTCAACATTAAATTTTTTTGGGAAAATTAAATTATTGAATGGCCTATATATATATAAAGAAAATTTTATATCATAAATAATTTTTGTGCTGACGTAGCCCATTTGTGCACAAAAAAGATCAAAGTGAAAGTCAAGTCATAAATAATTTGATGTTCAAAAAGAATTAATTTTACACTTCCTAAATCGTCAACCCTAAAATTATGGGCAATTTTAATCATTTTGCTTTTAATTGCTTGAGATAAAATTATTTTTTGTAAAATTTATTAAGAATAAATATGCATTAAGGGAAGTTTAAATAAACAGCATTAAATAGAAGTATATGGTTATATTATAATCTTTATATATTATTAATTTAAATGAAATGCAATAATAATAGTAATAATAATAACTAATGCTAATAAAATAATAAGTACTTAATGTGTGTTTATGTAACACGTAATAGTTTTCTATTTCCAGCAATGAAATGTCATATTTGGTCAATGTCAAAAGGTCATTTCTCTTTCAAGGTAAATTATTATAGCAGACGATTATAATTCAATTTCCATGTTTTGTTTTTGTTATAACGAACACATAGAGCAATAAAATCGTCTGGCAAGAAAACATTATGATTATATTGTTTGCAAAGAATGTGTAGTATAAATGCCTTACATTATTGAATTTAGAGTCTCTGAGAAAATGTTTATGAAGCATCACTTTTTAATTTTACCTACAGCTCCATTGTCTACTTAGTCTGTGTTCAAAATAGAAATCAATAAATTTGTTCTGATAAGCAATATCGCCCGAGATATGATTAAATTAGTTTAGAAACTATATTGTTGATAAATAAAAACTAAATTACTGCACAAAAGGAGTTAAAATATTGTTGGGAATGGTCATGTCTGCGTCGTAGCTGATTTAATTAGAAAATTCTGCTCAAGTTCACAAAAGAACTTTTAATATATTTCAAAATAATTAATTTTATTCTAAAAATTCTTTAAATGACAATAGAATTCAACAATATAAAAGAATATAACGTAATTTTTAGATTCTGAGTATTGAAAGACATGCTGTTTAGTTAAACTTCTTTTTTCTATTCGTTTTAAAATGGAATAATGAATAGAGAATTCATAAGAGTAATATTTATTGAACATTGAGAGATGAGATAATGAATAATAATTAAATGTTTATCTGATTGATAATAGTTGGAATGATAATGTTTCTATCTAAATGCATGTTAAATTTATACAATTTTATGTGTTATGCATATAAGGGCAAAAAGTGTATAAAATTAAATAGTGAAAATAAAAAGGTTTATTTTTAATAATAATTTGCTAGCAAATGTCATTTAAAATTCTTTGTAAAAAAAGTAAAAAATATACCGAAGAAATCTGTTTCAGAACAGTTTATATTTTTAAATATTTAAAATTAATACTTTATCTATACAAAAAAAAAAGAAAGAAGAAAGAAAGAAAAAAGATAACTGTAATCTTGATGCCGGATTATTCTTAAAATTGTTTGGTGAATTAAATTTAGTGTGTAAAATATAAGTAAAGATTACTGATTAACTATTATTATTTCTTTATATTCTTTCTCTCAGATATGTATAAAATATATGTACTCTAGATTATTACGGATATTATCTGATTTCACTTCATGTGGCCGCTGTAGCCTGGTTGTTGTGGTCCCAACCTCATCGTCATCGTGTCGCAGTTTAGAATTTTGGTACTACTGAAGACTCACAGTGTAGAGGATCGATGCATGTTCAATCTGTTGAGCTCAGAGCTTCCTGTTGGGGATGTGTGGAAGTTTGAAAAGGGCTGCCCGTTCAGGTATCGTCATTGTCACTTAACCGAGGTTCAAAATTGCGAGGTCCTTCAACAATAGCCCTAAAACTTCATAGAGCTATGTTAATATAACGCTTTATACCTACATAAAGGATGCTGTGAAATCGCAATTAATCTTTTTACGCCCTCATTGTAGCAAGTACAATGATTTCATATTGAGCATCACAGCTCTTAAAAGGGAAATTTTCATGGAAAAATAAAAGTATTTCTTGTTCTAAAATTTATTATTAAAATACTATTGTTCACACTAAAAATAAAAATTACGTTTGTACTTAATCACACACAAAATTGCATTTTGATTAAAAAAACTTAGAGCATGTATCGAAAAACAAACTATTACATTGTCAAAATAGCTTCTAGTTAATTTAGACATATAACTGATCAGATGGCTAAGCAAGTTTACATAGCAGATATTTGAGTAATTATATACATATACTAATCAATGTAACTCAATATCATGAGCAACAGATGTGACACTAGTATATTAAAACACAATGTAACGCAAGATATTTGATTTTATTCCTCAGTCAGCAAAGAAAAGTATTTTTAGGAATCCATTTTTTTTTTGCTTCTGTTTTCCCATTTTGAAATTAATTCAAAGTTCAAATTTTGTAAAATTCGACTTTTAATTTTCTGGTTCATAAGAAATTTAAATATGAGTCTCGATGGCAGATAAATATCCTGAAGGTAATTTTTTTCTTTTCAACAATTTTTTTTTCACACACACAACACACACATACAAAAACAACCTCTTTCATCAAATAATCTAAAATAATACTTCGAAAAACTGTTACATTTTTTGAAAAAAGGAAAGCACTGAGAAATTAATGGTTGTGAGAGAAACATTTCTACAAGCAGCTTAAAAAAATTCTTATTTGATAGCAAAGAACGAAAAACCAAAGCAATTAGGAGAGATTTTGCATTGTCCAATATAGCTGAAAAATCAGTGGTGCCACAGCCCGTTAGAGGGCAAAGGTTTCCTGTGCTTATCTTAATTTTTGTGACCTTGAGCATTGAGATGCATGAGCAGATATTCTGCTCAGTTGGTCAGTCTGACGCGAATATAGCTAAGATGGTAGAAGTACTTGACATAGTAAGTAGCTAATGGGATAAGCTGAAAATTCCCTTTGAAACTTAGCGTTATCAATAGAGATTTATATAATTAATAATGACCAATTATAGAACAGCTTATTGCAGTGCTTCTCAAAGTTGCAATTTGCGACCCAATATTCAATCATAATTTTCATCGCGCCTCCCTCATACAATAACAATGTATTGAATTCAATAATATTATACTTTGACACTTAAACTACGATACGACTTTAACCTTTTAAGTGCTTTCAGCGTATATAAACGTCTCACTAAGCCAAAGCCTTTAATTCCCCGGACGTATGTATACGTCTTTCCGAAGTATGATCTTTTCTGTGCATTGCTATCCATAAAATTATTCCGAAGGCTTTGGAGTGCAGTAAAATGACTTGACTGTGTTTGCGAAGGATTTACTTATTTCAGATTATTTACTTCTTTATTCACCCCCCGCGGAAGTACATCACATACACGCGCCTACGTGAAAACGGTTGGCATTGGGAAGCAAATCGCATAACTTTTAATCGGCAGTCAAGGGATTAATTATAAACCGTACAAATTATTAAGGTAAGCGTTCATTTTTGTTTTTAATTCTACAGATGACACACACACAAGCCACTAGGGTCACTCGGAATTAATAAACTTGTTCTTAACTTAATATTATTAAATTAATTACAAAATACATTGTGCAGTACTGATACATTTATAGGTGTACCACATATCAGTGTAAAAATGCATATTTTTTTATTATTATTTCAGAATGTATTTTTTTCAGTAAATTATTATATATTTTTTAAAAAATAATCTTTTGTTGTCGACTTTTAAATATGCTCGCGTCCCCCTCGGAGAGTGGTCAAGCTCCCCAAGAGGGTGCGCGCCCCACAGTTTAAGAAACGCTGTCTTATTGGAATAAAGAAAAATAGACTTATAATTTTCAAACAAAGGCTCTATACTTTCTAGTATATGTCACATGTACTTATAAATCAAGCATCGATAAAGAACTGTTTTTGCCGTCCTTTGAAAAACAATACACACATTGTCTCTGAATTTTTTCAGACTGAAAGATTCGAACGGAAAAATTGTTCTGTAGAGCAGATGGTGCAAAGCGATGATGGGCCGAAATATTGATTTAAAATTATTCATTAAAATGCTTGTAATAGTAATACAACTTTTATTTATGGCCTAATACATCGAGAGTACCAGAAAAAAACAACAAACAACGAATGTTGTTAAAGTTAAAAATTTTTCTAAAGGCGGGGATTTTATATATTAGCGTTAACTTTCAATCTCTTGTGAAACCATGCGCTAAAAATAAGAACTTTACACGGGAAAAAGGCGCGCACTTGATACTAATGTTAGTGGTCACGCGGCGTGATGGAGTTAAAACAATTCTTCTTTTATAATTATTTTTATTGTATACCATAAAAATCGTAATTCCAGTGAATAATTTAATCAAGGGGAAGTAAAATGTACGTGCCTACTTTTAAAGAACTTTTCATTTGTAATTGATAATTTGAGAAAAAATCCAAACAAACTGAACTAAAACGTTTAAAATGTGGGTGATTTTTAATAAAGATGACAAATCAAAACACTTTTCCTAACATTACAGGAAAAATACTTACAGGCAGAATTGCCATATTTTGTCTAAGTTATTGTAGTTTTATTGACCGTCGATGATCAACAAATAGCATGTTGAACTTTTTCTTGCTTGTGTCGTTTTGAAAGGACGCAGTGTTTCTTATATCTTTCTTGATAGAGTTTTCTAAGTAGCATTTCAAAACTTTCCTTTCAGAATAAAATGTTTTATGTCTGTCACTTTTCTCAAATTTACTTTCGTTATCATGATTAATATCTATTACTTCATCAGGTTCTCGCCTAGCTTGATCAGTTTCAACTTCATCCAATATAAATCAAACAGATGTATTTTTTTTTTTTTTAAATTATGTTTATTTACATTTATAAACTACATTGATTCGTACAATACAGCAATCTAAATCATTAAGTTAACCATTAAACCATTTCACATGGGTTAAATGTAGCTTGCTCTCAGAAATATTTTGGAACAAAAGTGGTCGTGCGTGGGATTCAGTCATTCCACGTACCTTAAAATTCAAAAAACATTTACCACTTCAAAAATAAAAAAAGAGAAGGATACACGTGAAAATGCATTTTAGTTTTCATGAAAACTGTCATATAGTAGGATACTCCCAAGGTCATTGGTAACAAATAGAGAATTCAAGAGACTGGGGTTACTCTGTGCCCACTTTCTGGTTAATATTGCATGCAGGAGTTACTTGAATGTCAATAAAGATGGATATCAAAAGGAGTTTATTATTAAAGGATGAAATTATTATATTTTTTTCAACTAATCAAGAAACTAAGAAATCCATATTCTTCAAAATTGAACTAGAGTAAACTAACTTATGCTACTTATATTTAAAAGGAAAAATTGTTCCGTCCTGTCTTTACAACCATTCAATAAGAAGATGCTTGGAAGGAAAAGGTGTAATTCAAAAAACTCTGAGACATAAATGCATTTGATTCAACAATACATATACATGACACTAGTAATTTTAAAATAAATTCTTTATTCAGGCTGTATAAGATTTAGAAAATAATTATGGGGTTTCAGCAGTTTCCCTAACCTAATCCTGATAAAGATAATCCTAATAAAATAGATAATTCTAATAGAATTTATAATCCCCTAATTGAAGAAATAAAACCAAAAGTAAGTATTCCTCACAGAATAAATATTTCGAACAGAATAAATAATCTTAAGAGACTAAATAATCCGTAAAAGAAATCACCCTTATACTTTGTATGATCTACAGCAAAAATGTGTAATAGAAAATGGTTAAAGGTTGATTCAAAATTAAGTGTGATCAATTTTAAAAGCATATAACTATGAAAGGTAAATTTTTATCACTTTGCTGCCAGTTATATTTAAAAAAAATGTTTAAAATTGTCAATCTAATTATTTTTATTAATGGGAGTAAATTATGGTATGAAATAATGTCCTCCAATCCGAAAAGGCAATTTTAAACTTTTGAAAGATGGCTGCTGAAATTCCATTAAAGTAAAGCATTTAAAAACCAGAAAAGGGATTTTTCTTAAGGGTGAGTATCTAAACTTCGAAAAGAAATAAAATTTGGCAGGCAATCAAAAGCTCCAGGCACAAAATGTGGACGAAAGGAAGTCGTTGGCGAAAAAGAAAAAAAATGAAGCTTAAAAGATTTATCGCTATAGAAACTCATTTACCTCAAAGACCTTTAACAAAGAAACTATAGGTTTTGCAATCAACAATTTGTCGTCAGATCAAATAAATTGGCTATAAATAATTGAATAAATCAATCTTTTTTAAATGCCTGTTAACGACCGTAGAAAAAGGAAGAAAACTTTTTCGCCTCTGTTTTTAATGTTATAAAAATGTAGATACAAAGCGTGGATAACTTCGGATGAAAAACAGTTTCATCTGTCATTCGCAACTGGCAAAACGAAGATACAATATATTTCACACAAAAAAAGCTTCAGAGATGCAGGTTGTTTTGCAAATGCAAGTTTGCCTGTCAGGTGTTATGGCATTGATGAGAATGTTCTCTCAAGTCTTAACAAAGCCATGTTTTGTAAAATCCAAGGCTAAAATTGATGTTAAATACTATAAGTATAAAGTCTTAAAACACTTGATCAAAAAAAGTAAATGTCTTTACCCTCAAGGAAACGTTGTTTTTCCCCAAGGTTCCCCAAGTCAAAACTGCAAACTCAACTGTAAAAGGGCTGAAAGATTAAAAAAAAAAATCATTTTTTGCTTCTTGAGAAATGGCTACCACCATCCTCTGATTGTGTTTCTTGCGATTCGTTTTTATGAGTGTACTTAGAAAAAGGGTAATCAAACCGAAGCAAATTAAGAACACTCCAAGTTCTTCAAAAAGCAATCACAGAGGAAGTTGGAAAAATAACCTCCAAAATGGTCAAAATGCCATTTTGGCTGAGCCGAAATGCTTACGCAAAATGTACTATGCTAAAGGAAATCGCATTGAAAATTTCACGTAAATAATTTAATTCTATAAAAATGTATCATGCTTTGAAATTGGTCACTTTACTTTGAATTAATCGGTAAATGCAGCATTAACTGTTTTAGACGAGTCAAATGTCCCTTCTTATATATTTCAAATTTCTAGTTGAGCCTCTGTAGAGAGGTCTGAGCTATATACAGGTAAAATATTATTATGATAGAAGCATTTTTCACAAAAGGAGAACATTTGGAAAAAAAATTCTAAGTTAAATTTTTGCCAAAAAATTGCATTTAAAGTAACTGTTTTCGTCAAAGTGTCCTTAAAACAATTGTATACATGCATTCTAATCTGACACTAAATATAATGAAAACTATCCATTTATGTACTTTTGCAAAATCACGCGGTTCCGAACGTAGTCGGATACCTTAAGCAAAAAAAACCCAACTAGTTAAGTAAAGGGATTTGAGTTCCAGAGGAAGATAGCAGTTGAACGTGTTGACGTTATATTCAATTATAGTTTATATTTGAATGTTAGTGCATTCACAAAAATGATTAGAAACCTTGTGATTCGAGTTCAAGGAATCAAGTTGAGTCTGAAATTTTTTTTTAATACTATAGTTCATAAATATTTAGAATCGATCCATAGGCCGGTTCTTCTCAAACTTTTAATATTTGCGACCCAATTTCCAATCGTAATTTTCATCACACCTCCCCCACCCATACAATAATAATGTATTGAATGCAATAATAATGTACTTTGAAGTTAAATCTACAATAAATGTTCAAATATCAGGATAAGAATTAAACTTTGTATATGTTTCTTTTAAGTTAGACATTCAATAAGTTCAATATTTTTAAGTTTAATAGTACCATCATGTTACTTTTCTTTTCTAACTTTTAAATTAGAACACATTGCAACAAATATGCAACGCGTATTTTATTTTTTATCATGCCAGAATCCAAATACTTTTGCTTCCTTTCAGTAAAATGGATATTTAATATCTTTTATTTTCAACTTTTTCGATTTAATCAAGCATCACACATAAAGTTATCTTCCCTTTAAGGGGGGCAACCACAGTTTGAAGAACGCTGGAATAAGCTAAAACTGACTTACTGTTCATAGAAAAAATCAAAAATAACTGAAAGCCTAGCAAATAATTACTTGTTTATTTTTTAATATTCATCTTTATTCGATTATTATTCACACAAACGCTCTCAAAAATTTTGTATATGAGGTCTTCAAGATTTAAATTAAGGATATTCCGTTTCATAGTCATTTCTTTTGAGAGCACTAACGATAAAAAATAATGTATTCTGTTCAAGTGAAATATTAAGTTTATTAATACTTTCATACCTATTCCCAGTTTTTATTTCAATTTACTTTTACGGTATCCAATGACGTTCGGAACCGTGATTTTAAAAAAGCACATAAATGGATAATTTTCATGATATTTAGTGTCACTTCGATTAGAATACATGTATAAAATTGTTTTAAGGTCATTTTGACAAAAAAATATTTAAATACAATATTTTGGCAAAAAATGAACTTAGAATAACCTTTTTTCAAAATGCTCACCTTTTAAAAATTCTTCTATAGTAATAATATTTTGCTTATAAAAAGTAATGATTTCTCCAGAGAGTCTGAACGACCATTTTGGAAAATTCTCATTATTTTCAGAGTTACTACTAATTGAAATAATTATTGGCGTTTTTTTCTTAAAATTTCTCCCCTTTGTTGTAGTAAAATACAGATAAATCCACTTTTAAGTTGTATATCTCAAAAATTCTAGTTCAGCCTCTGTACAGAGGTCTGATCTATATATAGGCAAAATAATGTTATACCAGAAGCATTTTTTGTAAAAGGAGAATATTTTGAAAATGGGTCATTCTATGTTCACTTTTTGTCAAAATATTGTACTCAAATATTTGTTTATTGTAATAATATTCTCTTAAAACAGTTTATATACGTTTCCTAATCAATTGACACTAAATATAAATATTATCCATTTAAACGCTTTTGCAAAATCACGGTTCCAAACATTGTCGGATATCTTAATATTTTAACGGAAGAGAAAAAGTTGTAGAGTCTTAGATAATTTTGAGTTAGAAATTTGTCCTAAAATTCGTCTCTTCTGTTTGAGTAGAGATCTACTAAGTATGGATTTTGGTTTCATCGACTTCCGAGAAGAAAGTTGCTTGGATCTACAGGATTTTATAAATAAGAAGATACATTTAAAAAAAAATATTCTACTTGTAGACTCAAGAATTGGTATGCATGTTAGTTGGGTTGAACAGAAATCCACTAAGAGCTGATTTTTTGGAGAACATTCTCAGGGGTTTTTCCGGGTTGCTACGGCACCATTGCAGTAAAAAGTTTATGTTTTGAATTAATAGATATACAAACTTTAATATTGGTAATCATGTTACTCATGTTGGTTAGGCATCGTTTTAGAACAGCTTTTATAGAAATCGACTTTTAATGGGGTAAAGGTTACTTATAGAAAAATATTCCAGTTTTTTATGGGGGTCCAGTCATGGGTCATTATAGATACAAACACTTCCGTTTCTTAACTATTTCATACACATACTTGAAGATCGGCAAACATATACCTTTTTTAATTGAGTAAAGACATATTTCCACTATTGGCTACGTATAGCGTCATTTAAAGGCTGTCTGTACATACATATGAACCCTTACCTAAGCAAGAGTTTTTAGAAAAAAATTCTCAGAAAACACTTTTTTAATTCATTTATTTTTTATGGAAATATGCTTACGGCTTGCTTCGAATGATCTGCGGAGCTCCCTGTAAAATGTTGAAACAATACTTTTAATGGTGTACATTTTATATGTTCCAAACATATAAATAAATATTGAATTTATGTATAAAATACTACTGATATCTACATTTTACTTCTTGATTTTTCATCTGGTACAGAAGATCTTCCATAAGTGCCTATAATGTAATTCAGTTCTGGTCCCACCTGCCCATATCTTAGAGAACGAGAAAGAACGATGTCCTTCTGGCCCTTCTTCTGTTTTTAGACCTTTTGGAAATCTTTGTGATTTCATGTAGACAATCTAGGATTAGTAACAACAGCAAATTTTCCTTAACGGGAAATGAAACCAGTTAATTTCTTTTATTACTACCGCGTATAATGTCATTATTTTAAAATACCAAGAGAGGAATGCTAAATCTAGTTGCCTTTTAAAAAAATCTTCAAGAATATTTTTTGTTTTTGATAATATTTATTTTTTTAACTGCTATTTTATTTTATTAATGATAATGTAATCTAATTCTACATTCCTCTTTTATTGATAGCACATCATTTTCAGATACCAAGTAATAGAATAACACATAAATTTAAAAAATAATAATTTTTAATGAAAATATAAACAAGATCAGTTATTTAAATACTACTTCTGATTTTACAAGATATTTAATCAACATTCTTACTAAAAGTAATTTTACGGAATTTATTCTTTTCCATTTTCTCCTAAAATAACTAAGAACTCAATAAACATACAGTAAGACCCCGCTTAACGCGGGCTATACGTTCCATCAAAGTAGAACGTAATATGTAAGATTTAAACGAGGTTTTTTCATCATGTAAATAATGGGGTTAGGGGAAGAGGGGTAGAAATTGTGGTCAGATATTTTACCATTAAATTTATGAATTATGTTTTTCATAACAATAAAACAAAAATTTATTTCTTACAAATATAGAAAAATGATAAAATGCATATAAAAATAAATAAAATTCTAAGTCAGTATGTTTAAATTTCAGATTATTCAGTCTCTTCTGTATTTCCAATTTTCTGCCATTTCATCAAGAACGTAGATTGGCTTAATGGCATTTTGCGTTCACAATTTCGTCGTCAATCCATATAAAAAGTCGTTTTTCCATTTCCTCTATTGTATTTTTTCTAGAACGGTAATTCTAGTTGCAGAGCTCGTCGCAGTTGCAGCAACCGATGACAGTATTTTTTCTTTATTCTTAAGAATGATCCTTATTGTTGAAGTTGTGCCAAATTCAATGCAGAACCAATTTGAGATTGATGTTCACCAGTATCTAATCTTCTAATCATTTGCATTTTAGTGTCTAGTGAAATGCTTTTTTTTATGCTTTATTTTCGTGTTTTTTATTATCCCCCTCCGATAAAAACTAAAAATATTAATAATTGTCACTATAGCAATCGTTATATTATATTAATTTATATTTACAATAACGTCAACAAATGTTTGAAACGATAAAAATACTTTCATTTAATACCGCCGGAAAGAAGAACACTGATAAATTGCTTCGGATATCGGGAAGCCTAAGGCTACGTGCTATTTCGGTGAATCTCACAATTCAAATAAAAGAGCGTTATACCGAAACAGTGCTAAGCGAAACAGTGTTAAACTGGGTCTTACTGTATTTTTATAAGAACTATTATACAGTTCGAAAAAAAAAATTTAGCACTTTCTAAATAATTGCTGAATCAGAATCATGGAAAACCCTTGAATTGGCTTGCGTTTATTTCTTAAGATTTCAAGTAGCCCATTATACGTTCAATCAATTCTTTCCGTGTTGGAGTGCATGTTATCCCTCAAGGGTGAGTTCCTAAAGTTGTATCGATTTTTTCCCCTTAATTGTGATGAAAGGAAAATCTTCTCTTTAATTAATTTCAACTAGAAGATTCAGTAGCTGCATAAGTTAATTTTCTTGTGAACTAATTTGCAGACGAGAGAAAATTCTCCTACATCATATTCTTGATAATTTAGCTAATCGTTTTCTTCCTTTCAAAATCTCACATTCCGATACGAGAGAAAATTCAATAATTTTTTCACTCATAAAAATATATGAGAAACAGTAATTTGGAAGAATGTGCATAGCATTGAATTAATATCCGTATCAATATACATCTATTTAACGATGTCGCTATAAATCCCGAAAAATAATTTGTTACGTGGAACATTCGTTAAACAGAGATTCAATTTAAAATCGTAAAATGTCCATGGTTGCAGGAAAAAGTTCGCAAAATAGACTTTAATATAATGGAAGTCAGAACATATATACATAGAATGTGATTATAATTATAGCTTCTCTTCAAAATGCTGTGCTCCTTCAGAGTGGCTGCTTAAAAATAACTTCAAGTTTGAACTGAATATGCTTGAAAATGTAAGAAACGGTATGTCTTTAAAAAGTTCCAAAGTGTACCAATAGACGGCACTGTAAGCGTCATAACGATAGTAAATTCAGCTGCAAGTGGCATTTTGGAATCGTCGCCTTTGGCATGAGTTGCACATGGAACTAACTGTATTGTTCGATGTGCTTGTGTTTAAGATTTTTGACGGAAAGAATGACTTTCAAGTCATTGAACAGCTGTTGCAATATTTTTAAAACCTCATTTACCACGACCAGGTCCTAATATATTGGATGGAAAAATTTGGTTTTTAATTGTCCTTGTAATAGAGAAACCGCATAAAAAGTAAAATAAAAACGACTATGATTTGTTCTTATGCTATACCGTTTCGCCCCTTTTCAAGTATATTTTGCTCAAATTTAAAATTAACCTAAGCAGTGGTTCTCTTTTGTAGCATTTTGAAAGTAGAGCTTTAAATATAATCGCCCTCAATATATGCATTCATATATACCACATATTTAATAAATGGGTGGTCTATGATATATAAACTCAAGTTCTCAGTGAAATATACAGTGTAAGAAAGCAAACAGTTATGAAATTAAAATTCTGCAAACAAGCTTCTAAGGTAGTCCTTGTACCAAATTTAGGTAACTGAAACAATAAAAGTTTTAAATGTGGCATCATTTAATGTTTAATTAACTCTTAAGCCTAATGATTTTCTTAAATGTTCGCTTGGCATAACGAAAAGTACATTAATATTGGATTTTTTGCGTTAATGTGTTAATGTGAACATCAGGGTGAAGTATTCTTTTGTTGTAATATATATCCATCATTTCATTTGTTATTTACCAAGAATCCATATTCGTGAAAATTAATACTGCATGACTACTTTCAAAAGAAATAATTATGTTATAATTTTATACCCTCTACATTTTTAAAATATGATATAATGATAGATTCTCTTATTCAAGTTCAAATACAGGAGATTCTCGTTATAACACGGTTTCTAAATGACACGGTACTTAGGAGTGCAATATCGGACCAAAAGTTCAATCATGGGATTCGGTATTTTTTAGATCTTAATACCGGTAGTAGAAATTTTAGAAAAAGAAATGAGACACAAATGTTTCCTTGTTTTATTTGCACGTTCTTTTAGAATGTAAAAACACAAAAATATAATTTGCAATTTATAAATTATAACAGTATATAAAAAATCACAAACAGTAAAGGGACATCTTATTTGTTTAAATAACTCTTCCGTCTGTGGTATATTATAAATTTTGGAAATGTGATCTTAAAAAACATAATGCATCAATTTCATTGTCATTAAGATCAGTCAGTAGGGTAAAAACCTTTGAGAAATCGATTTTGAGGTTTTGATATTTCTAAAATCTTCAAATCAGAATCTGACCTTTCCAATGATATAACATACTAGACATTTTATGAATTAGAATTATTTAAAAATGACTATTAGAAATCATCAGCTGGCTGCCACGCCCACTTTGACAGCGAAAATTGACAATATAGGCCATTTAAACAGTTGCAAAGCCTCTATCTTTTTCATTTTTTCTAACGCTATTAACTTTAAATAACAGTATAACTGCAAATTTAACTGTTAGATTTTGGAGCGGAATTTGTAGTTAAAGCGGTTGGAGGGATTTGAAACTTAATTATAAACTAAAAGATATTTTAACTTAATATTTGTGGAGTACCAAACAAGGATTACAGATATGTAAAGAATACTTACTTTGAAAAGTTAAGGTTTTCTTATAAAATTTACTGTTTTCTAAAAATTTTATTTTAAAATTTTCGCGTTATTTTTACCTAAACCCACTTATTGCATGCATGGATATTTACTTGTGTATTTTGAAGTGAAATTTTTGAAATATTACTACACCATTTAACTAGAAAATCCATGTGTCATAACAAAAAAAAATTACAAATTTTATTAAATTCCTTATTATGCTTTACAAAAATTATCTTATTTATTAATAAAAAGGAACTGAACAAATTATTTTTAAAATTTCACTGCAGTATAAAGATAAAGGTTTATTCAATATACAGATAAAATCGGTATCCGACTACGTTCGGAACTGTGATTTTCAAAAGCGTGTAAATGGATAATATTTATGATACTTAGTGTCACTTAGATTAGAAAATGTATATAAAATTGTTTTAAGAATAGTTTTACAAAAAAAAAAGATTTAAGAACAATATTTTGACAAAAAATGAGCATAGAATGGCTAATTTTCAAAATATTCTCCTTTTGTGAAAAATGCTTCTATTATAATAATATTTTGCCTGTATTCAGCTCAGACCTCTGTACAGAGGCTCAACTAGAATTTTTGAAATATATAACTTAGAAGTGGGTTTATCCATGATTTACGACAACACAGGGGAGAAATGTTAAGAGAAAAACGCCGATCATTATTTCAATTGGTTGTTAATTCTGAAAATAATGCGAATTTAAAAAAATAGTTCAAACTTTCTGGAGAAGTCCTTACTTTATATAAGCAAATATTACTATTTTAGAAGCATTTTCTATAAAAGGATAGCGTTTTGAAAAAAATTTATTCTAAATTTATTGCTGATATATTGTATTTAAATTTTTTGTCAAAATCCTTAAAACAATTTTATAAATGTATTCTAATCTAAGTAAAACTAATATCATGAGAATTATCCCTTTATGCCTTTTTAAATTGACGGTTATGAACGTAGTCGGATACCTTAATGTTTAATAGTTTCTGAGAAAAAATTTCAAACGACACATTGTTATTATCGTTGCGAGAAGAATGTTACATACATAAAAAATAAATGAATTTCAGATTTAAAACAAAAAAACAAACCAGTGTTGTGTCTGTTTTAAAAATCATTTGGTTAACATATAGAGAAACTTGAATTATTTCGGAAACTTTAGGAAGTTGTGAGCACATTGACTTTCAAATCCATAATGAAAACTTTCGAAATGTCGTATAATCTCATGCTCCCAAATCAAGCTTTTACATATTGATACATTATTACAAGGCATTAAATATGTTTTATGGTTAACTTTGATGTAAATAATGTATCGCAAAACTGAAAATTCTTTCAAGATTGATACAGAATTTGAGGAAAATCATGTAAGTTCTCAGACATTTTTAGCTAAAAAGCAAATTTCGTAACACAGAAAATGACAATTTTTATTAATTTGTGAATTATTTTTGTATAAATTACTGTATGCGCATGAACTGGAAATTTTTACTATGTATTTCATATATATTCTTGTGTGTTCTTATTCTTTATGTGAAATTTTTGAAATATTCCGCAGACATGTTTAGCTAAAAAGATGTAGCAACGCAATAATGACAATTTTATTAAATTGTTTATTCTTTTTTGTATAAATCCGCTTATGTGTGTGTGCGTGTTTGTATGTATGTGTGTGTGCATGAACTGGGAATTTTTACTATATATTTCATATATATTGTGTATTTATACAAATTTTTAACTTTTGGTGTTCAATAGTTTCTTAGTAAAAGGTATACAAACATCTTAAAATGCGTTGCCTTTTTTCGTTGTACGTAGCTTGTTACATACATAAAATACATAAATTTCCTGTTCAAACACATAAAAGTATATTTCTTGTTGTTTTGAATACCATTTCTCTAATATTTAAAGAAAATATTTAATTCTGATGTATAAGAAATTGTATTTGCAGGTGTATATATAAAACACAAATGAAACTTTTCGAAATATCGTATAATCATGTATTACCAGAGTCATATTTTCATGTGTTGATACATTTTTACAAGTATTTATGATGCTTTATAGTCAAATTGATGAAAGTAATGTATCAGAACTGAAAATTCTTCAAAGATTGATACAGAATTTGAGTAAAATAATACAACCGCTACAACATACCTCGATACTTAAAAGTGAAAAATGCTATATATGTATTTTCTGAGAAATCTAAGTAAAAGAAAAAACTAAAAAGTCTTAAAAGTAATAGAGAATAAGCTAATATTTAATGAAATAGGGTAAATACATGTTGCAATTTATTATTTTTGTGATGAAGTGCCTTTTTGCATTAAAAATCCAATTTTCTCAAAATGATTGTTTTCAAACTGCATGTACCTTTTGCTTATGAATCACTGAATGAATGCACATGCAATTTTTTACTGTTCATAAGTAAAATATAACTATATACATTGGAACTACATTTTTGGACATTTTCCCAAAATATTTTGAAGAAAAGCAGTTATCGTAAAAAAAAAGACAATTTTCAAAAATTTCATTGTGAAACATTAAAGTTGATTTTTTTGAAAAAATTAAACAATATCTTTGAAACATTTTACCATTGTATGAATAAAAAAGACTAATTAATATACAGACAAAATTTGAAATTTTTATATTTAAGAGTTTCTGAGAAACAGGTTCCTAAAAAAGCTATATTTAACATTGTCGGTATAGGGGGTACCAACTACTCTTAAGCCTTGAACGTAAATTTTTGTAAAAAAATCACCAGCTGTCGAAAACACTCTTTAGTCATCTACGCAAGTTTGTAGTACTGTT
Source organism: Trichonephila inaurata madagascariensis (assembly GCA_019973955.1). Lineage (NCBI taxonomy): Eukaryota > Metazoa > Arthropoda > Arachnida > Araneae > Nephilidae > Trichonephila > Trichonephila inaurata. The sequence continues at coordinate 89,021 of BMAV01019966.1, forward strand.
AGCAATGCGCGACATACTTTTCCCAATTATTTACCTCTAAATCTCTCATCTTCACATAAATTGACTTCTCAATGGATGGTGTTTGATATAGCTGATTTTTTTTTCTGTATTGCATTTTGGTTTGTGTTGAAATATTTTTAGTTTTCACTAATCCTAATTTTTGCTCAAGAGATAATCCTTTTTCGCTACCGACATTAATGACATCATCATTTTTGATAACTGTACTGAATTCTTCTCAAAGTGGATAGATTTACGGAAAGGTAGTGAAAATTAACTATAAACTTGATCAAATTTGAATGGGTTAATCTTTTTACCTTTTTTTCATTTTCATTTTTAAAATCACTATAATTATGTAAATAGCATAAGATATGTCATATTTCAGTATGCATTTGGTATGACTTTTGTATTTCGGTATGTAAATACAATGTAAATAACACATTCACAAATTTAAAAAAATATCGAAATATCACCCACTTTCTTCACAATTACAGCCTTGTTCTCACAGATACAAATATCAGACAACGAATTCGGTGCGTGTGCAGTATCGCTCTGAGATATAATAGGATAGTTTTGGCCCTCCTCCTTGGATGATTCACATATTTTATCACTTCTCTTGATTGAAAAATTTAACTTTATATTCTCAATTTGATAAATTTCGCCCATTAAAGAGACATAAAAACAAAAACGTACACTATTTTGCTATGTTGGTGATCCATGAATATATAGTGGAGACAGTTTTAAAAAATTCTAGTAAATACCCACAAAACGGAATTTAAACTTGTAAATACTGGTATTACAAAACTGTGCAAATGGCTTACAATACCCGCATTCGGTACCCTGGTATACCGGTATTGCAATCCCTTCACGGTACAAAAGTTGCGATTATTATAGTATGAATTCTCAATATTGCACTGCACAAAACTACTCAACACCAGCATGATAATTCTAAAAATAATTGTAATATTACATCAGTTGCTTATTTAATTTTAATTAGTCTGAAAAAAGAAATAGCTTTAGCTAAAAATTTTCTTGAAAAAATATTTTGTTGTAAAAGGTCTTTTAGTAGTACGTAGTGGAAAGTTTAAAAGAGAATTGCTAAGTTCACTAACTGCTCGTTCAGGAACTGCTAAGTGATGGAGAATTATGGACTTTTTGTTTGTAGATTAGCGTTTCTCAAACTATGGAGAGCGTCCCCTTAGGGGGCGTGATAAATCTACGATGTGGGTGCGAGCATATTGAAAAGTCAAAAACAAAAGCTTATTTTAAATAAGAATTAATTTACTGAAAGTAAACAAACAAAATACATTCTGACATAATAAAAAATAAAATATACTTTTAACCTTATAACAGTTTCAGTACTGCACGATGTATTTTACTATTAATTTAGCAATAGTAAGTTCAGAACAAGTTTAATAATTACTAGTAAACTTAAGAACTTGTCATATGAAAAATAATATTTAAAAATGAATATTTATCTTGGTAATTAGTTCGGTTTATAACCAATCCCTTAACTGTCGATTAAAAGTTATTCCATTTGCACCCCATTGCCACAATGTCACTGTTTTGAAAGTAGGTCAGCGTATGTGATGTATTGAGGCGGGGGAGAAATAAATAAACAAATCGTCTTAAATAAGTAAATCCTTCGCAAACACTGTCAAAATCCTTTTAATGCATTTCAAAGCCTCGGAATAGTTTTATAGATAGCAGTGCGTGAAAGGATAGTACTTAGGAAAAACGTATATATACATCGGTTCAATTAACAATTTGGCTGAATGAGGCGTTTATATACACCAGTGGCACTTAAGAGGTTAAAGTAGTATTGTAGCCTTAGTTTTAAAGTATAGTATTATTCAATTCATCTACATTGTTATTGTATGGAGTGGGTACGTGATAAAAATTATGATTGAATATTGGGTCGTAAATGCCGAAAGTTTGAGAAGCACTGTCGTAAATAGTTCTCCAACGGAATGGTTTTCAGCAGGTATCTGGGAAATTTTTACGAAATGTCATGCTTATAAATGAAGAGTAAATCTATAATAAATTATATACTTAATTTTTTCAAACAAAATATTTTCCAGTATATGACTATATTTATGTCAATCATTTCAATACGACCTAAATTTTTGAACTAAGCACACTATGCTACTCGTAGAAGAATCAATATTGAAAAAGAATTTGAACGTGTTTGAACTAAAATTTTAAAAAAAATCCAAGCATTAGAATATTATATACACCAAAAAATATTTGAATCAAAAGGTATATAGAATACCATATATGTATTCCTCTTAAGAATATCTAAATCGGAAACACTGTTAATTTATTGAACATTCGGACACTAGATATAATTACGCATTCTACTTTTCATTTAAATTTTAAATTCAACTTAAATAATATACAATGAATTAATATTCTTTAGAATGTATGTAGCAAAATTGTCTTCAGTCTGAATAACTAAACATCGATTACTCTTTCCTGGTTAGAAAACTGAATTACTAATCTCTCGTCTGGCAGTTTAAGTAACAGCCCTAACTTTGAGAACCCTGAATTAGAATTTCAAATGAATGAAATCTTCAGATTCATCCCATCAAAGGTAAATTTATGAGAATCACTTTGTCAGTGAATTTAACGAATTTCCGTTAAAATTTTAATCAGTTCTTCAGCACTCTGCTTTTCTCGTACTGAAATTCGGCTGGCGATTCAAATTCTTCACGGTTTGCTTGTAAATGGCAACAGCTCAGATTAGAACTTTATTGTCTCAAAGAATTTTGTGAGAGTTGCGTTAGTAATAATGAATTTCTGTGGTGTAATGGAAGTTAAGATAGAATTTGAAATTTCCTTTGAAAATATTAAACAAAAATGGTCTTTTATATTGAGGGAATTTAATGAAGTATAAAATTACACATATGCATACTATTATAAGTGTTTTCTTAAATCTTATACACATATAGATGTATTACGTACATAATAAATGAAAATAATGATGGATAATTATATAGATACTACTGGGATATATAGAATGAAGGAAGTGCTGTAAATATGTCATTTATAGAAGATTAAATACACTAAAGCTATTATTAAACAAAATTATAACACGAAAAATTAATAAAAATTCCTGACTTAATATAGAAATAAAAAACTATTTAGTGTGAAATACTGCTATAAAATAAATAAGCATTCAATCACAACATATTATCATGTTAATATTTCCCGCCTATACAAAAAGAACTAAGAGTAGTGGCTATTATTTCTTGCATTCTATTCTGTCCAGCTACACTTAGGATTATAACTTTTAGTATATATATTTATTATAATGTGTTTATATATGTATATATATATATGATACATAAATGTGTGTGTGTGCCGGGTGTCCCGAAATTTATCGAAAATATGACACGAGGTCGGGAGGCAATGGGGAAAAAAAAAAACACTTACCCTGTAATTTGTTACGTGAGGAAGAGCATATTTTCAAAAATGTGACAATCGACATCTTTCTTCATATTATAGCTACTGTCACCACTTATTTTCACACTTCTAGAATGAATTTTTCATTAATTTCCCTTTAAGAGCCGTAATATTAACTGTAGTTGCAAGTTGGACAAAAAACCTTGATGGTTTAGTTAAAAATAACGCAACTTGTTTGAGTCGGGATTTGAAATGAAGATGTCACCTAACTTTACTCTCCATAAAAAAAAAACTGTTGCACACAACCCCAGGAGAGTTTCTTAAAAGTTGGCCCATCCAATTAAGATTCCAAAATAGTACACCATTTGTTTTTTTCTGTTCATAGCACTCATATAGATGGGGTTTTTTGCAGAACATCTTCATTTTAAGGTATCAGACTACGTTCGGAACCGTGGTTTTAAAAAAGCACATAAATTGATAATTTTCATGATATTTAATGTCACTCAGATTAGAATACATGTATAAAATTGTTTTAAGGACATTTTGACAAAAAAGATATTTAAATACAATATCTTGGCAAAAAATTAACTTAGAATAACCCTTTTTCAAAATCTTCTTTTATAAAAAATGCTTCTAGAATAATAATTTTTTGTTTATATAAAGTAAAGACATCTACAGAGAGTTTGAACTATTTTTTTTTTGAAAAATTCACATTATTTTTAGAGTTATAACCCATTAAAATAATTATCGGCGTTTTTTTCTTAAATTTCTCCCCTCTGTTGTCGTAAAACATGGATAAACACAATTCTAAGTTATATATTTCAAAAATTCTAGTTGAGCCTCTGTAGAAAGGTTTGAGCTGTATACAGGCAAAATATTATTATAATAGAAGCATTTTTCACAAAAGGAGAATATTTTGAAAATGGGTTGTTCTATGTTCATTTTTTGTTAAAATATTGTACTTCAATAATTTATTATTGTAATAATATTCTTACAGCAAAAATATATATATATATATATATATACATTTTCTAATCTAAGTGACACCAAATATCATACATATTATCAATTTATACGCTTTTGCAAAATCATCTTTTAATAACACCTCTGCTGGTACCTTCCCCAACATCATTAGATATTGCAAACTCAAAATCTACAATTTACTGTGAGTTTTTCTCTAACGTGATTTTTCATAGACGAGCTATTAATCCCTCTTACAAATGGGGAAATATATAATATTAAAAACAATCCAAGTTCATCTGCTATGTTAAAATAAATCTCAATTTTCCATGGGAGCTAGATGTGAAATTTTTCATGACTGCTATTGATTTCACAAATGGGTATTAATATTAATCCAACTTTGTTATGTTAACACCGCTATGTTCCCGTTGTATGTTTTCTTCACTTTTGTTCATATTTGTCTGTTTATTCACTTTTAAGTCTATATTTTAAAATGAAAACTTTTTTACAAATTATTTGAATATTTCAACTCTAAAATGTAGATTTGAAATACTTAAACAATACGCAATTTTTAAGCCTAATTTGATAAAATAGCTACGCAGAGAGGGGGTTAATTTATAAGGAAATTACATCTTCATAAATAAGTAGAACTTGTGCTTATGCTTGATAAATGAATTAAAAAGTCAAAATTGTGCAACCCATTTGTTTTTAAACTATTGTAAGGAGCAAAATACTTTGAAAATATTTCTGTTTTAGAGTTTCAAGGAATCTGGTGGAAGCATGCTAGCCAGAACAAGAAATGAGACCCTCTGTGTCGAAGTAGGTCATGGCATGAAGATAATATGCTGCGATAAATTATTTTGTTCACGAGAAAAGTTGTACCACTGACCAGTTCTTAAGATGTGAGATATGTAACACAGACTGTTTAGATTAACAATCACGCGAAGAAGAGTTCGTGTGTAACTAATTGCACCTGCCGATTCAATAGATGTAGGATCTTGTAACCCGCGATCACTCGCGCAGGGTATTCTGTACACCCCAACCACGAGAAAATCTTTCCAGGATTCTAAAAAGAATGCGCAGAACCACGATTTTTTCTGCAGCTGTACATTTTAGGTCATTGAACCTTCAGGCCTGATGCAATCCCTCTTTCTCGAACGATTGGAATGTAATGACCTTCAAAAGTTTATCTGCGGGGCTGAGAACTCCCGCGAGAAGTTGAGCATTTGTATACAGTCTGCTCTGAATGTTTGGAAAATGATTAAAATATTATTTTTCTATATACTTTCTGCTATCATTATCTCATTAATTATAAAGTATATTTATTACTGGTTTATACGTTTTATTGGTTTACGAAAAAATATAAAATTATGTGTTTTAAAATGAAAACTTTGTATGCTTAGTTTAAACTAATGTTAATCTCATTTGTATGCAATAAATTTAAAAATTTTATTTGTATAATACAAAAAACATCTTGTACTTTATAAATATGTATCATAATAACTTAATTCTATTTTCATAATTAAATGCACGTGTTAAAAGTTTGGGGTGTTCTCTACACCCCGCGAGTAACGACGGTAGCAAAAACAGGCGCGAGTGACCGCGGTTAAAGATGTTGAATGCAAGAAAACTACCTTCATTTTCTTCGTTGCTATCCATCACAGAGCTACTCACAAAACACTGACTCATTTGATGAGACGATGCCGTGTCATCCAGTGCATCCTGTTTTGTCAATGGATACACTACTGTCACTATGGTGAAAGTATGGCGCTAAGCAGACAGTCTGTGCTGCACCAAATGTCATTGCACTGTTTGTGTGATTGAGTTTCTTATCCAAGGTCCGTGATGGGGCTGTACAATCCTGAAAGGTCGACCCGACAACATGTGTGTCATATCGGGATTTAGTGGAAGGAAGGGATGTTCTATGGAGTTCATTAACTTCCGGAACCCTTGGATGTCATACATCAAGTCTTTCTTTGTTCATTAACGCCCTTTCATATATTGAAAATTATTCTGCTATGGTAATACGCTACTATATAGTTACGAAATATTTTTAAAAACAAAACTGATTATTAAAATTTTATTGCTTGAATCTCTTAGGGAGCTTAACGTGTATATGGTACGCATATAATTATCTCGAAGCTCATTATTGATTGTATGTGATTTTTAGTTTTTCCATAAAGTTGTGTACTTAATAGTAAAAGAAATTTAAGAGATTCTGTATATTTTATATTCATTATAATTCTTACTCTCAGTCTTATATATGTATGTTATTTATATATAATGAAAAAGTTACGTAAAAAAACACCCAGAAATATTAAAAACTATATTGCTGAAATCTTTTAAAATGATATTTCTTTATGAAGAAATTGAAATTAGTAATATACACAAACATATAAGTAAAATTTTAATTTTTTCTCTCTCATAAATATTTACCATAATTATTATAATTATAGGCGATGCCTTAAAAGTTTAAGAAAAGTTTGTGAAAAAATTAAAGTTCCATTAGCATTGCACTTTACTATACTTACACAAGCTAAGATTACTCTATTCGTTTACTTTTGGAAGTATATTTCGAAGTTATTTTGAATTTTTTTCACATAATATACAGAGTAAATATTATCAACTTTAAAGTTACTGAATGGGAAATCTTTTCATCCAGAAATAGCCTGAGTAAATTTCGTTAAATAATTTGATTCTTAGCTAAAGTCAATCTCGCAACAAACCTTTTTGTCCCAGAATTATTGATAATGCACTCATAAATCTCTGTGACCCAGCTAATTGCGCTATTAATCAGAACGGAATGGATAAATTATAGTTTCATGATCAAAAATAACAAATAATTAAATGATCGATAAATCTGGCAAAAGGAAAATTTTGCTGGTAAGAGAAATTATCTGGGAAACTCAATATGTTAGAAATAAATTATTAGATTCCCGAAGCTTTGACGGCAAAGACATGATAAATAATCATTTAATTTGTAAAAGTGGTATTTTCTGCTTAATTAACGTTCACCAATTTAAGATATAGCAAATTGTGATAGCGTTTAATTTTACAAATTTGCTTTTATTAGTGCAGATTAGTGTGGATTCATTTTATATGGAGAAAAAAAATATTTTCCATTGAAATTTACCTATGCAGAGAGTTTGTTCCATGGTATGTAGATCGCGAATAAAACAAATGAAAAAACGAAATATAATAATTTAATATTGCCATAAGACGTTCAATTTCCAAAAAAAAATATATAGTTGGATGATTTTAGTCTGAAGATTATTATTTTCCTACAACAGTGTTTCTCAAACTGTGGGGCGCGCCCCTCTAGGGGGGCGTGATAACTCTTCGAGGGGGGCGCGAGCATATGGATAAGTCGAAAACAAAAAATTATTTAAAAATTATTAATTCACTGAAATAAACAAACAAAATACATTCTGACATAATAAAAAAAAAAATATCCCCTTTACACTGATATAATACACTTATAAGTGTATCTTTTACCCATAATGTATTTTAAAATTTTAAACAATACTAAGTTAAAAAAAAAAATAATTTACCAATGACCCTTTGTCACAAAAAAACTAACCCTTATCTTGATTATTTGTAACACTTATCTTGAAAATTTAATTCCTTAACTGCCGTTTTAAAGTTACGCGTTTTCGCTTCCCAATGCCACTAAAAACAAATTTAAATGCAAATCCTCTGAAATGGGAAATCCTTCCAAACACTGTCAAGGTCTTTTTTGCATTAAAAAAGTCTTCGGAAAAATTTTTTGGGATAGCGGTACGAAAAGATCGTACTTCGGAAAGATGTATATATACACGCCCGGGAGGCGATTAACACTTTAGCTGAGCCAGCCCTTTTATATACGCCGGTGGAAACTTAAGGGGGTTTAAGTCGTATTGTAGCTTTAGCGTCAAAGTATAGTATTATTGAATAAAATATTATGTTATTGTATGGAGGGGGGCGGATGAAAAGTATGATTTTAATATTTTTTGAAAACTTTCCCAGACTTTGAGAAGCACTGTCCTACAAAAATTAATCAAATATAATAATAACTGTTTTGGGAATTGCTAAATTAAAATTGATTAGTACAGTGCAGTATAGTAACATTTCCTAATAGTAGGTATTTAAAACTTTAAAACGAAAGAGCTCTTACATGTACCTATTTTTGTTGTTGTAACAATTTGCTATATGTCCTCTCAAAAGTGTCCTCTAAAACCGCGGTCCATGAATAGTTTTTTTTTCGCCTCTCCAAGACAGGAAACCAAATGAACAGAAAATGTTCTCTAGATTTCGATCCACATGTATTTGAAAGCAAAGTCTTTCTTGCATGGAAATCAAAACAGTAAACATAGATACAAGTTGCTTAACATTTATTTTCGGGCTTTGATAAATATTTCAGCAAACAATTTCACTCATGATTGAAGTGTGTTTGTAGCTATAGATAACATGTAATTAGCACCATAAGTAAATGGGATAAACACACCACTACTTTATTTAACTTATATTTAATAATTTTTAAGGTAAATTTTATATATAGAGATTGACAACGACCAGATTGAATTAAATATACATTTATTTAGGGGAATTATCTACAAGGGAGGGCTAAAGTTTAGTAAAAAGTTATCGGGGGGTTTGGGATTCCACCAGGCGTCTCGTCGCGGCGCCTTCTTTCCCCTTTTCGTCTCGTGACGCCCGCGTCCTCCTCTGTTTTCCCCGCGCAATCGTCCTATTCGTCTGTTTCTTTCCCTCAAACCCGCCTTGTCCGCTGGGGTGGCGCTCTCTTTAGCCTTACGTCTTTAAAGGGGAATATGGGAAAGGATATGATAACGTCCATCCATTAAAAACATCCCCATCATGACCAAGCATGGTCCTCGCATGAAAAAATACAATGTATTTAAAAAATGTCATATAGAGGCGAAAACGGCCAAGATTAAATTTTTAAATGCATTTATTTGGGGAATTATCTACAAGGGGGGGTTTAAAAAGTTTAGAAAAAGATCGGGGTTTGGGTTTCCCCACCAGGCGTTTCGTCGTTTTGCGCCTTCTTTTCCCCTTCGTCCGTCCCATCTGCGTCTCTTTCTGTTTTCCCCGCGCAATCATCCTATTCGTCTGTCGTCTCTTTACCCTCAAACCCCTTTTCCCGGGGCTAGGTGGCGCTCCGCCTTCCGCCCTTGGGGGAATATGGGAAAAGGATATGGAAACGTGCACATCCATTCCAATATCCCTTTTTTCTGATATGCAAAGTTAACAAATAAATGCAGTCATTTCTAACCCCCTTAATGGTTTTCCCCCTTTACCACGTCGGGAATGGGAAACTTTCCACAGCCAGATTGTTCGTACTGTGTTTAGACACTAAAATTTTCTTTTTTTTTATCTTTTTTAATTTTTCATGAATTTTTTTTTCCCGATAGTGAGGTTTTGGCAGGTTTTTTTTTAAAAGATGCAGTTTGTGTCCATTTTGAAGTACTTTTTATCCGGGGTTTTCTTTTTTGGTGAAAACGGAAAATTTTTTCTTGAGGCAGGAATTTAGGTACTTGAAAATATTCGATAAAAAACAGGGATTTACAAGGTAAAAAGCAATTTGTTGCTTGACAAGAAATGGAATCGGAAAAATAATTGAAGAAAAAAAAACTGATATTGTATCTGTCCACATTGCAGTGGAAGACAGTATTTCAATATGCTACAAATTATGCCGCACATAAATTCACACACAAAAAAATTGAAAAAGCGATACTTAGATGAAACGTTTTTGTAAGTATGAGATAAATTTTTTTAAGATATAGGAAAAATTTTTTGTACCGTGTAAAGTGTACTTTTAAAAGGCAGACATTTAGGAGTTTTTGTGATCCACAATTATAAAATTAAAAAAAAAATAGTGTTTTAACTTTTTAAAAATTTAAAAGTAAAAAAAAAAATTTTTTCCCATTTTCCCTTCTGTTAAGTATTACCTTTTTTGTTCTATGCAATAGAAAGTTTGCCTTTTTGGAACTTTCTGGGCAAAAAAAATATGTGTTCTTAAGGGGTAAAAAGGTGAGACTTCCCGGTATCCTCCATTTTCACAAAGCAACCCTCAAGCCAAAATGGTTGCCTATTCCTGGTCTAGGCTGAAGAGACGTAAATGGATTTAAAAAGTAGGTTTTTAAAGTATAATTGGACTTGATTTAAAACAGGTGGGTATGAGAAAAAGAGAAATTCTTTCCTTGGCATTCTTCCCATAAAAATGTCAAACTTAACCCAAAGTTTACAGAATCAAATGATTTAAAAACCCCAAATCTTTCTGCCCCCATTTTTCATGGGTTTTTTAGACAACAAAGTTATATAATTACGACCTTATTGCATTTTCTTAAATCATGTATAAAGAAGCTTTAAATTTTAATCCTTCAACAAAGCTTGTTTTTTTTTTGGACCTGGGTGACTAAATTAAAACTAATAATTGATTCATGACAGCTAAAATGTTTTTAGATTATTAATTTCCCCCGAGGGAATTGAAGCTCCATAAAAATTGTAAGCAACAATTTTTCGTTCTACATGATTTATCTTATAGTTTGATTAATCGCTAAAAACTCAAACTACTTTTATATTAAAACGTTTGAAAACACATTATTTATTTTTATCATACTTATATTTTAATTTTTTTAAAGAGTGAATTTTTATTGTTTATGTGCATATGTGTAGTAAATAAGATGTAAAAAATGTATAGTGAGACGATTATTATTGCGCCATTTTTCATGACTCCAATTTATTTATACATACTTGAAATAAATTTTTTTTATGTAGTAAATTGTTAAAGAAAGTATACGATTGACAGAGCAATTACCTTGATATCGCTGAAAAATTCAAGTTACATATTACTAAAAGCAGTTATTTAGATGCGGATATAGTTTAAAACCAAATGTTTCTTGTTTGTGTTGTAGTTAAATACGAAGGAGCACACAATTCAGAATCACGCTTTCATATATAAAAAGTAACACTCATGATTTTTTTATGATTTAATTCATACTCTACATTTGAGCTCAATATATGTAAGTAATTAAGTAATGAACATTTTATCGACAAAAAATAACGAATTTATATCTTTTTGTGTCCAAGGTTATTCTTCTTAAGAAAGAAATAATCTAACAATCAACATAAAAACATTCATGGCTGAAAGATTACTCTAAATGTGAATAGGCTTTCTGTCACATTGATTACATAATCCCGAGGCATAATCCTCCGTTAAACTATTCTAAAAAGTGTTCTCTTTCATCCGAGATTATTTCCAAAATTTCAGAGAAAAAAAAGAAGAAATTGACGGCATGAAAGATAAATTGTGACGCTTGCAATAAAGTGTTCGGTGTTTGCCGAGTTACTGAATGAATTTTTCCTATCTACGTTTCAAAATGAGTTACCTTTTAATCTAACCACTCTAAATCAATTGCTAAGTTGAGTTAAGCTAAGTTGCTTAAAGCTAAGTTGAGCTTTCATTTAGTTCTCCTTTAGCTCAGAAATCACAAACGTGTTATAGAAGAATATAATGAAATATATGACGCAATTGCTGTAATAGGTAAGATATCTCAGTAGTTATTGAAGATAAATTATCAAAAGATTGACGCTTTCATTAACTCTATTCTTTTTTGACAATATTCCTTCTCCCCATTTTCCTAGAAATATTTTGTATTTTACATGAATTTCATATTTGAGACGTAATTTAAATGGTAAAACGTTCTGAAATTATAACTTATGGTTTTTATAGCTTTTCAGTAGCTAATTGTGTAATGAAATGTATGTAAATATACAAGATGATTCAAAATTGTTTTTACAAATGAAGAGGGGTGATTATACCTATCTAGAAGACAAACAATTAAAAAGGAATATTGGATCGCATTCTATTCAGAGAGGCAGAAAAGAAGAATATTTGAATTCCAACCTGAACTTACAACAGTGATGAGAAAGCAAATGAACAATACCAAAAGTTGAATAATTAATAATTGTTGCACAATTAATAAAGTTAAAGTAAATTTTTAATAGTCGTAGAAGATATGCTACATTAGCAGCTACGACGTCAGAGGCATTGTTTGTATTGCTATATATATATATAGTCTTATTCTTTACAAACAAGAGATAAACATCCAACAATCACATTCGAAAAACACATCGACAGTAGGAAAATCACACAATGAAGGACACATGAGTAACCTAGATTAAAAATTATAAAATGGATGCTGTAGTATTGTAGACATTGCTGACTTATGACACAGTGAATATATAAAATAATTTATATAAAAGTGGGGTTGAACATGTTTTTTGGCCACCTAACCTTCCCCCTTCATGTAAATAATACTGATCAAAAACCTATTTAAAGTAATGGATAGGAATATCTAAATCCATTACAAGATAGCGGTAACTTACCTAAAAATTGCACTTAAAATGCAGAGCCTGAGCTAAATTTGAGTGCAATAAATAAGTTATTGCCAGATTCTGGACTCTAATGCAGATTCAAAGCATGTGAATGGTTTAAATGTAGTACTTAACAAAAGAATAAAAAGAATACAAATAAAAATTAATAAGAGTGTTACAAATTACCATAACTTTAGTGACACTAGAGTATATATGAATTAAATAATAATAAGTATTTTTAAATAATATTAGAATATGGAGGTAACTATAACTATGAAATATGTAAATTTATAGTAATAAATTATTATTAAGCTAAGAATTTTTAATCCTTACTATTTTGAATAGCTTTATTCATATAACTACTAATCAAATTAATTGGGTAATTCTGATATATATATATTTTATATATGTATATTATATATATATGGTTAACCCCTTAAATACGCTATCGGCGTTTATATTCGTCTCTCTCAACCAGGGCTGTAACTACCCGGAGTTCGAAGTATTATTCCGAAGGTCTTCGGATGCAAAAAAGTAGTCATCCCAGCGATTCTGAAGGATTTACGTATTTCAGAGAAGGATTTGCTTATTTATTCTTTTCTTTTCCCCCCATATACACCATATACGTACGCCAATGTGAAAAACGGTGGCATTATTAAGCAAATCGCGTAACATTCAATCGGCAATTAAATGGGTTAAATAATTCTTAAATATATATTTTTTATAAGTTATAAAACGTGGCTTTACGTACTTCTTATATGAATATGCTTGGTGGATATTTTAATAATCTTTTTAAAACTCGCACAATAAATAAGCACGTGCTTTAGCCTTAGAACTCGTAATTTTGAGTCTTGTTCAAGTGACGAATACCACACTTGAGCTATCACTCCTTTCCATTGGAGGATTTTAAAATCGAGATATTTCATGTGAATCAGCCACTATTATACAGAGAGACTTCAGTGCCCCCTGGAATCGAGTCTGGAATCTGCTCACAAACTGATGATCGTAGCCAAGAGGTAACCTTGGACGCGTCATAATGTGAGAATGTGTGATACATTCATGTTTTCTGAACTAAGTGTATCTATTTTGCTATATGAAAGAATATTTGTTTATTCTGTTGTAAAATCATTTGAAGCAGAATCTATTTAAGGCTATTCGGCTAATGTTAAAGAACAGGACTCAAATAATGAATATTTCTTCATATATAAAAGTACTCAAACATTAATATTATATTCTGGCTTCACTATCCTGTAGAGAATCACTTATTTTATGATACTACTCATTTTTATACGAGTTAACATATTTTTTCTTTCATAAAATGTGTTTCGTTTTTTTTCTCCTATACCACAATGCTAAATGAGCTATCCCTTTGCATGTTAAATTGAAAACTAATTACTTATGAAATATTCTGAAATTTTAAAAACACTATACTATAAGCAAATGCATGAGTTACAATGTCACAAATTTTTATAAAACTCGAAGCATTTTCTCTATCCAAAAATGTGCTCAGCGCTAAGCATTAATTTTAGTGAGTACATGTCTTCACATATTCACTAAAAATAATGCTTGCAATCAGTGGCGTAACATAGCCCCCTCCTGCAGCCCTCGTATTGCAGGGGGAGGCCAGGGACTCTAGGGGACCCAAAGCTTGATTGACGGAAAGTACGTATGTCGGCTTGGAGCCCAGTTTCAGAGTTGAGTTTTCAGGGGGGTTTCTTAACCATCAGTAACATTATGTACACCCCGCAACCCCCGCATTGTGGGGGGCAAGGCGTCTAGGGGGTCCAAAGCTTGACTGACGCAAAATAAGTATTTGGGCTTGGAACCCAAAACCTGTGAGTCTGCAGGGGGGTCCTTATATCTCCATTACGCCACTGCTTGCAATGCTACGGGATTGCTACTTGTCCATATGACATATTATAAGCAATATAAACAATTTTTTCCACCTTTCTTTGACACATATTTGTTATACGATCTGTTATAAAATTAATCTACTTTATGCACGTATGTAATGAATAAAATTTAAAGCAAGAGTATTTAGATCCATATTTTTATGAGTAAAACGAAAAATATGCAATAAGATGAAATGTTTAGAAGATATTTCAAATTTAATGGTAGTAAGAAAAAAATAGTTTAAAACGGTAATTTATATTTTGCTGTTATGATATATTCGTAATAATATATTAGTTTACTTATACATTAGCCTAAATTAAAATATCCAAATTAAAAAATAGTAATGGACGTATAACTATTTGAAAAAAAAACGGAAGTAAAATATATTTAAATTTAAAGTATAAATAACCACCCTGTTATCGTATAATTATTCATGTGACATTTTTTTTCACAATTAAGGTAGTTTTAAACCTCCATCGGGCGCAGTTGATCTGAGAGGCCAGCAAAAATGTTTTTACATGCCCTTCCTACGTACGGTGGTTGATTAGGACGTCCATTCTAATGGTTTCCTGACTCTTGTTGGTGGGTAGCACGCTACAGTTCAGTCTGCAATCACTCGTCCTATTATGTCAGAACTTCGAAGGGGAGTGTTTTAAATACATTTTTTTTTAAATTATTTATAATCAAAATAAGTATGTTCTGTGATATATTTCAATGTATTCCAATAAGGGTTCCATATATCTGAAAAGACTTTATACCACTTGCATTTCCAGTTTTTTTCCCCCAATTCTTAGTATTAGTTCACCCTATATGTAATTATTTATATATCTTGTTCAAATTTTTAACCGATAAGAAAATACTTTTTAATCATCCACTCAAATTCAAATATATATTTTTTACACTTGTAGTCGATAAAACGATGTTAATACTGATTTTCAAATATTAATTCATTAATTAAATTTAATTAATTAAAAAACTTAAGAGATATATATTTCCGACGACATTAGTCCTCCAGATGGCAGCACCATTCCGTAAAACCACTTTTGTTAAATATATGAAGTTTTAACTTAACCTGGAAAATCATATGCTAGTTAGACGTTAGCATTCCTTTTACACTGATTTTAAGTTAAATTCATACCTATTATTTTAATTTTACTAAAAAATGTAATTACAAATTTAACGTGATTAAAAAGTTTTTAATATTAATATAAAAGGTGTTTTGCCACTTAATATTGTGATTCTGTTATATGTTAATATATATGTATATTAATTGTAATTATTTAATATCAAGTAACTAAAATAAAATTTTTCTTTGTTGACTTAAGTAAAAATTGACTTTAAAAAAAATTACATCACTTGTTTCTTTTATGATACTTGGTTAGTCCAACTTTCATTTTTATTTTGCGTCCAATCAACAATTTTGGTTGTTTTAGTTTAAACTTCATTTTGTTCACACTAAACTGGTTTGTTTTCATTAAATTTGGTTCATTTATACTTTTCTTAGAACTTACCTAAGGTGATAGATACCTTTACCTTAGAACTTACCGATGTCAGGAATTAAGATTGATCAGAAGGGAGATTAAAATAAGCTGGTGGCATCTCAGACTGGGTGCGCCTGATTCTGTTTTGCTTAGAGGCTGAAGGGTTAATACTGTTACGAGTTTTGTGTCAAACAGTGTAATTTTCTTTATATATCTTATTCTAAATTGGATTTAATTTACGTCAAAATTGTAATATTCACAAGCAAACGCCGTTCCTTACGCTATAATGGTGATTCAATGAGAACTCGGCGTAATCTTGGTGTCAAATTGGCTACTTGGCGACCAATTTGGTGACTTTGGCGACCATTTTTGGTGAGTTCGGAACCCTCTGGGTTCTTCTAGAAATTAGTAGAGAAACGAACTAATTTTAAGACCTATGACGCAAGCTTGTTTTTCTCGAATTATCCGCGAGGGATATAAATAGAGAAAGAGCTCGCCATAAGTCAGTCAGTCTGTTTTTGGTCTAGAGATCAGTTAGTATTGCTTTGTTAAAGCTATTAGTGATTACTTCGGCTGTGTTGAACGAGTGATTGCTTGTGAATAATCTTTTATATACTTGTATTTTAGACACCGATAATTGTGTCTGAGTGCTTTTAAAGGTGTAAAGACCTTCTGAGATTTATTTTGTGAATATTGCTGCACAATCTGGTATTTAAAGGATTGTATTTTCTACAATAAATTCTCATCGCTGTTAAAGAACTGTCTTGTTCTTTGCGACTCATTTGCATGAAATCCTCGAACCCGCGATCAACGTAACAATACTTAATTACTTGAAAATCAGGTATTGATTTATTTAACTCATTTTTCACATTTCGCTCTTAAAAAGTTTTAAAAAAGTTATGTAACTATCGATTCAAAAAGAATAAATATTTTTTGTTAACCGACACATATCTAAGTTAATTTAATTCTTCATTAATAAGAAATAATGTTTTTCACACACACAGGAAAACGACAATGCTAAGTGGACAAAAAATACAGATATATTAGAACAAGGGTTAGATACATTAAATCAAGTTTAATAATTTGTTGACCTTTATATATCTGGTATTAATTTAATATAATAAGGATAAAATAAATATTCATCACTGCAGGTATGTAATTTTTATTAGAGGAATATTTAAAAAATATATTTGTTCTTTTGCGTAAATTTTAATTAAATTTTTAGACTGGGTCTTCTTTTTTAGGAAAACATTGCTTCAGGGAAAATAGTTTTGTAATTTTTTCCCCTGAAATAATATTTTCATAAAAAAAGACATTCAACCTAGAAATATAACTAACATGTATGCAAAAAAAAAGAAAAAATTACATACTGAATATTATCAAAAATCTTAAATGTAATTTGAATTTTTCTTTCGGAAACAAAGTTTCTTTCTCTCCCTCTCTTGGTCTTCAAATAAAATTATGTAAAACGTCAAGAAAAAACAAACCACATTAAAAATAATAAACGTTCGTCACAAAGGACTCAAGGAAGCATTAGCGAGTTTAATTAAATTTTGAAATCTGCTCTTTTCAATGCAAAATTTAATTTACATTTAAAAATCATACATTTTCACGGGAAAATAAATTTAATTTCTAGATTTTAAAAAGCGAATTAGATATTAAGAAAAGAAAGTAAAAATGAAAGCATACGGTTTCTTCCACTATTTCCTAAAATAACTGTTTAAGAATGCATTACTTATTTAAGCAAATTATCCAAATTTCACTAAAAATTAGTTTAGAAAATTTATAAAACAAAGAGACAGAGCTAAAACTTCTAATTTTCAAATACATTTCTTATTTTACAAAGTAAATGTTTTCATATTTGTAAGTCAAATATTAAAGTCTCTAGGAAAAATGATTTTATGCTTCAAAACTCTAGGCTATAAGAAAACTAAAAAGGCTTTCTTTTTCTTAAGTTAGTCTTTTTTAATATTTGCAGCTACTATAATCCCAAACAAAACAATATTTTTAAAAGAAAAAAATTACATTTTGCTTATTTAATGACATTTTGCAGTCTTCTACGAAACTTAAATAAATACGGGAAAAGAAACGTATATATATATATATCGCTTCTATATCCTATAAATGACAATTTGCAGAAAATTGGAAATATAATTCAAGAATTCAATTTAAGAGTTAGATATATGGATTCCGTTAGTACATAAATATTATTTATTGTATTTAATCTTATCGAGGGTTTTAATTAAAGTAAAAAATATTTTAAGTTGATTGACATGGATGTAATAGAATTACGGATGGGGTCTAACTTTTAATTATTCTTTACTTTGTTACTTTAACTATATTATGATAAGTCTTATTTAGATTTACATTCTTCTTTTAATATTTTTTATTTATTGATTTTAATTATATCATATATAATATCTATAAATCAAAAATAATTATTTCTAAAAATTTTGCGTAAAATCCGAAATAAATTAACAAGAGAAGCTCGACATTATATTTGCTCATTATCCTTTAAATACAACAAATAAATATTATGAATAACAAAAAATCATTAAAATGCTTTTAATTCTAATATTTATGAACTTATGATTTAGAAACATAATATAAAACTACAGCAATTGAAAATAAATCTAACATTATTTTATTAATTAGTTTTTGAGAATTATAATATATTTTTTAAATTTACTAATTTTAACATATGTAGCAATTTAATTATTCTTAAAGAATTTCCTGATTTATAATTTTAAAAAAGTAGTATTTCCTACTTTAATATTCGACTACCCTAAATTCATGAGATTTAAAAAATTGACAAATGTTTCATGATTTTTATTTTTATAGGCTATCTTATTAGCTTTATAAAGATAAAAGTTTTTTATTTCCATTCACTGGAACGAAAACTGCAAGTGTTTTAGTAAAAGCAGATGCCATAACTTTACACAAGATATACTTTAAAATGTGCTTTTTGAAAAACTCAAACGGGGATAGCGATTGCTCAACAAGTTTTTAAAATAGTTTGCCAGATTTTTTGTATGTTCTGTATAAAGTAGAAGTATTTTAACCATTAGATTTATCAATCACTGTTTCATTGCAAAATTTACCGTCCCTTACGTAAATATAATCACTGTTTTTTTAAGAAATTTCATATAATAACTAAACGAAGTGTTCTAGTTTTAGTAAAAATTAAAATATCTCTTATCCTGAAGGTCGTTTCAAAATTGAATAACATAGCAGCACATCAGGATGGAAAAATCGAAAATTAATTGATAAACTTTTGGTACAGAGCGGGCCCAGTTTATGTAATTTTTTGTCAATGCTTACCCATTTTGTCCCATTTAAGTAGAAATATTTATTTTTCTCTTCTTAATTTTATCCTTTTTTATTCTTAAAATGTACTATATAAATCTAAGAACCACAAAAAAATCTCCATATCTCCATTTTTTAAAAAAGTTGTTGAAAGTAATCGGATACCTTATTGCTCTCACCCTCCGGGCAGCTAGTAAAGATTCAGATTAAATATTATTACAACTACCAGGGATGTGTAAGCTTAGGTCTCCAAACGCCAATTGGATATTTCCCCATCAGTACAGAATAGCGCCTTGCCTCCATCTTCCCGCCATACACCATTAACCAGCCAATCATACGGTCACCACTCAGTATCAAGACATATTCTCCATTGTCAGAATAAATTAAACACCACTGACACAGGTTTGAGGATAGCTCTGCAATCCTTAATACTTACTATCCTCAACATGGTAAAGAATTTTCTTTAATTTATGTAAATTAGTAATCATTTTCCTTCATTCTTGCTATCGAAATTCAAAAACTTATTTCATCTTGTTCGAAATGCTAGCAGAATTTGGAAGTGGCAGACATAGAAAATCTAACAAAAAGAGGAATTTAATTTGCTTATTACCGCATGATCCAATACATAACGAAATTGTAAAAAAAAAAGGAATTAGTGCATCCCTAAGGGAGTTAGTTATAACATGGAAATTTTAGCAGAGTATTAAAAAAATTGATCGTGAAATATATATTTTCTGATTAATTATAACTTTATAAATAACTTAAATGTAATTTAAGATTTTATTAAAATCAATTCATTTAACTAGAAAATAAGAAAATAGTTGGTTAAAAAAATATAAGACATACTGAGAAATTAAGACTTGTATACATCACATTAGAATTATTGTGGAATATAATCGTTAATATTTTCGTGAGAGCATCTAGATGATACTATCTAGTTGCATCAGAAGTTCCAATACTTCTTGTTATACAATTAAATTCTCTCAGGAAAAGGGAAAAAGTTAATGTGTGTGTTTGGTCACGGTCAAGTATAAGTCAAAACATTTGCTTCATGGAAAATCTTTTAGATATATTATGAAGCACAATTTATGATAAGAAAAAAATTTAATTCAAAAATGAATTTAAATTAGTAAATTTCAAAGTAAAACTGGTATTTGGTAAACTTTCCAAACTTTTGGTAAACTTTTCCCAAACTTTTTTTTGTTTTTAGACAAAAGTGCAAACACAAAGTGCATATTTCTTAGTTTGATTTTTTAAAAAAATAAGCTTAATTACTTGTTGCATTAGCTAAAATTTTTGAATCCTAACTATTTTAAATAAGTTGTAATATCATATTTGATGCGCTTGAGTAACAGTTAGAAATTTTACTTGTGTCCTAATTACCAAAAATTAAATAGAGGTTGGGTTGTTAAGAAATATAATACCAAATAATCTTTAACGAAATGTAAAACAGCAGAAATACATTAACATTGGTATTTTTATCTATTATATAGTCTAAAATGTAAAATAAAGATAAGAGCCCTGCTAAATCTCATAAAATAATATGAGATTCTAAAAGATATTGTAATTAGGATTAGGATCACAGACTGTATATCTCTGCAATATGAGAGTATTGTTGCAGATTGTTAATACTAACAATTCATTTACCGTTACATTCCATTAATCAAATTCCTCTTTAATCTTAAGTTGTTTAAACTAGACAACCATTAAAAAAATTTGTCATTAAACACAAATATAAGAAGCCAAATTAGGTTCGAATTTTTTTAAACTTTATACATTTATCATGTAAGAAATGTATTTATTTTAATTCACTCTGTGGCAACTCGTGCCAAAAATACCCGATAATCCCTACAAAAAATTTTTGTCTCATTTTTCCTTTTTATGGGGAATCCAAACAGTCAAGAATGATGTTATTAACGTTAAAACGTCATATAATGCAGTGATCCGCAACCCCCGAACGGTCCGCGGATCAAAAGGGGCCGGGGCCCCCAAAGAAATTAAACTTTTTTTTATTTAAAGTGGAGCATTTCTGTCGGATTTGAGTACCTTCCACGGAAATAATTTTATATTCCACGTTAAATCACTTTTATTCATTTTGGGTGTAACTATATTTTATTCTAAAGGGATATTTAAATGTAAAAAATTAAAATTGTTAAATCAAAGCCCCTCAAAACATAAACAATCAACATGTCCCAACCCCAGCGGGGCCCCGAAAAAAAAATGTTGACCGGTCCCAGTGAAAAAAAGGGTTTGGGGGCACTGGTATAATGCGACCTAATTTCTAGCTTTTTTTTAATGTTTAGATCTATTTGAAATATAACTCGCATCACTTGTTTTACGAAGAACCCGAGATGTGAGTGTAGGATGTTCTCATGTTTTATTGTCATTTATTCGAAGTGTATTATAGCAAGCTTTTGAACAAATTGTATACTTCTAGAACTAAAACTTTTTACCCCACTACGTTCGAAAAACCCTATTTTAAAAAAATATAAACGGATAATTTTCATGATATTTAGTGTCACTCAGATTAAAATACATGCATAAAATTAATTTAAGGACATTTTGACAAAAAAAAAAAAATATTTAAATATATGTTGGCAAAAAGTTCACTTAGAATAATCTTTTTTTCCAAATGTTTTCCTTTTGTGAAAAATGGTTCTATTATAATAATATTTTGCCTGCATATAGCTTAGACATCTGTATAAAGGCTCAACTATGATGTTTGAAAAATTTACATTATTTTCAGAGTTACCACCCATTGAAATATAATTATTGGCGTCTTTTTCTTAAAATTGCTCCCCTCTGTTGACGTAAAATATGGATAAACCCACTTCTAAGTTATATTCTTCAAAAATTCTAGTAGAGCCTCTGTAAAGTGGTCTGAGCTATATACAGGCAAAATATTATTATTATAGAAGCATTTTTCACAAAAGAAGAACATTTTGAAAAAGGATTATTCTAAGTTAATTTCTTGCCAAAATATTGTATTTAAATAATTTTTTTTTGTCAAAATATCTTTAAAACAATTTTATGCATGTATTCTAATCTATGTGACACTAAATATCATGAAAATTATCCATTTATGCATTTTGCAAAATCACGGTTCCGAACGTAGTCGGATACCTTAATTTCATAAGGAGAATGTTTTGTTTTTTTATTTTTTACATAGACAGTTTTTTGATAGATATAGAAGTCAAATTTTTCCACGTTCATTTCTTTGTTTTTTATTTTAAAAGCTATCATTTTTATACTCGGCGTATAATGGGCACCCATAAATTTTGTTCTTATTTTGATGTTAAACATACGCATTATACGCCGGATATTACAGTATTTACTTCATTCGGTATTGTGGCAGCGATCATTTGTGTATGAATTTATTTTTATTTAATCGAATACTGTATGTAACATTATCGTCTGATTTTATAGTGTTGTGCTCTTAGAACGAAGTAATTATTCCCAACGACTTTTTTTACTCTTTTCTTCAATTAATTGCTCATTTGGGCCTTCACTTATTTTAAATTACGTGTTTTTTTGTTGTTGTTTTTTACCATGGAGAGTGCTTAACAGTGTATCTTGAATGTTTTCAGGCTATTTTAAAATCATATTTTCATCAATCTAAACAATTTAAAATCAAAATTAGTCCTTATTAATAAAGTTCTATAATATTGGGTTTTAACAAACCAAAAATATCCGATTGTACATCCACGTCCTGTCACTTATGTAATAGTTTCTTTTTTAAAAAAAAATCAATATAAACTCTTAAGCGGTATGGTTATAGTCTAAAATATTTAAAAGTAAAATTTATTTCACATGTAACCTATCACCAAAAATACGAAACATGAATTCAAGGAATAGGAATGTTTTGAAGAGATGGTCTTACATTAAATAACATTTTTAATGGCTATTTAAGAATAAATAAATAATGCATGTTAAAGAGAAATCGTGAATAAATTTTTGAAAACAGATATTGCGCATACATTCCTTGTAAAGCGTAAAGTTAAAGCTTGTGTGTATGTATGTTCACCCATCATATAAGTAATAAATACCCTGCCTTACAAAAATAAGGTACTTTACTTAAGTTTTTAAGGCGCATAAGCTGTACATAAGCGTAAAACGAACGAATTTCTTCACTTACATAAAGCTATTCCTCCCTCATACTATAAAAAAGAGGATCGTTTTATTTCTAAAAGCTAAACACACAACAGTATTCCTTATCCTAAAAAAAGACATTTTTCATTTAAATGTGATAATTCTATGTTTTCATTTACAATGTCAAATAAAAAAAAGAGTTTTGCAAAAATAAATAAATAAATAAATGCAGACGATAAGCATACTTTCAAACATAGAATGAGTATATATTTTTTATCAAAAATTAATAATATAAATTGAATTTGTAGCAGCACAATTTCTAATCTCATTTAAAAAAATAAAAAATAAAGCTTTTTAATTATTCCTTAAATTTTCCTGTCTCTTATTTCTTTAAGAAAATTTCATTATTCTTTCATTTTTCTTTTTAAAAGAGAACGTAAGGATACTGTAAAAATAAGTTTATGGGTACATTATTTGAGAAGTAACTCAAAAATCAATCCATAATTATTAAATATGCTTCTAAAGTTAATAATTAAGTAAATTAATGAAGTGTATTTAAGCGTACTCTACAATTTAAATTAAGAGGAATATTTCAAAAGAATAACTCCTTGTTCTTTATTTAAGATCTAGTAGATGTTTAAACTTCAGGATTTTTTAGGGAAAAGACGTAGAGATATATAATTATTCACGCAAATAATACTCTAATGAGAAGAAATAAGCCAGCAGGCATCTCGACATGGTTTCTCATGGAAGCTCGACAAAAAATGAATCCAAGTTTTTTTTTTCCTTTTCTTGCACAATTCTAGACCCGTTCGTAATTGCAAATAATTTTGAGCTCTGCCTTTAAAAAGTTTAAATTTATTAAAGAATTATATGTAGAGTATGTGACTTAGCGGAAATGTCATTCAATTTCATCAAATTTAGATAATTCTCTCTATACCCTAGGGGTTTAACATACTTAAATAATGTTTTCTAAAGGTATTCGACTACGTTCGGATCCATGACTTTCCAAAAGCGTATAAAAGAATAATGTTTATGATATTCAATGTCACTTAGATTAGAAAATGTATAGCAAATTGTTTAATGAATTTTATTACAATAAAAATTATTTAAGTACAATATTTTAACAAAAAATGAACTTAGAATGAACAATTTTCAAAATATTCTCCTTTTGTGAAAAATGCTTCTAATATATAGTAACATTTTGCAAGTATATAGCTCAGACCACTGTTCAGAGGCTCAACTAGAATTTTTGAAATATATAACTTAGAAGTGGGTTTATCCACATTTTACGACAACAGAGGGGAGCAATTTTCAGAAAAAAACGCCGATAATTATTTCAATTGGTGGTAACTCTGAAAATAATGGGAATTTTTCAAAAATCCTAATTCAATCTCTCTGGAGAAGTCCTTACTTTATATAAGCGCGCGCGAAATATTATTATTTTAGAAGCATCTTTTATAAAAAAAGATCATCTTGAAAAAAGGTTATTATAAGTTAATTTTTTGCCAAAATATTGTATTTAAATAATTTTTTTTGTCAAAATGTCCTTAAAACAATTTTATACATGTATTCTAATCTAAGTGACACGAAATATCATGAAAATTATCCATTTATACGCTTTTTATAAATCATGGTTTCGAACGTAGTCGGATACCTTAAAACTCTATAGAACTTCATAAACATCTTGATTTATTTTGAACTGGAAGGCATGTATATGAATATATTATAATTATCTTTCAAAATATATGTTTAAAAGGGTAATGTAACACATCTCTCATTTCTTCATTTAATTAAAATAAATGTCCTGGTTTTATAAATATTTATTACTTTCCAAAACGTATCCACATAAGGGACAAGAGATGTCAAAACAAAGTTTTTGGGGAGATAAGT
This sequence comes from Trichonephila inaurata madagascariensis, assembly GCA_019973955.1. NCBI lineage: Eukaryota > Metazoa > Arthropoda > Arachnida > Araneae > Nephilidae > Trichonephila > Trichonephila inaurata. Next base: position 114,421 of record BMAV01019966.1, read on the forward strand.
AAGTTAAAATATTAGTGAAAATTGACTGTAGCAGCAACCGCAACCAATTTGTAAAACACTAAAATAAGCGACATTTTGTGTAATAAGTTCTGCAACTAGACCTTTTAAATACCTTCTTGGGGTATATCAGTTCTATTCTGCTCCCACAAGTTGTCAGAACTCATAAAGAAACAAAGGGAAGTGAAATTGCGGGAAAAATTTTAAAATTAGAATTTAAAGAAATCCCTAGGAGAGACCTGATTAATAAAAAAAGTTCCAATAAAAAATTTGGGGGTTTTAAAAAAAACCCTTTCTCTCCGAAATGATGAAATAATATTTTAACAGAAAAAAGTGTTTTTTAAAAAATACGGCATTATTAAATGTCAAGTAATACAAAATGTTAGAAATACAAATTATTTTTCAAACAATTAACAAATATTTAAAAAAAATTAGGCTGGTATTTTCATTTTAACATTTTCCTCCTCGGCTACTTTATACACTAATATATAAATTTTGTTAATCTTTTGGGGGTTTTTTAATGATAGGGGTTGATTTTTAAAGGGTCGATAGTTATTGATGGTTAGGGGCAAGGATCACCCCAGGTTTTCCTCCCACCCCTGTATGGGCATTTTGCCAATAAATCCTGACTAGTTCATTCATAATTTCACTGAAACCATTCAGTGACTTGAAAAAATCGCTTTCTTTCATCAGGGAAATAACCTTGAAAAGACGTTATTTTAACATCGACCGTCAAGTGATCATCTACCTTAGGGACTTGAGGAAATTCCTAATTTTGCCATTTCTCTGCAACACATACAAGACCAGTCTTAGCCAATCACACACACAGCAACCACCTGTTTTCTAAAAACGACACAATAGGAGATCGGGCGACCTATCACATCAGAGAAAATGTGAAACATCAGTAAAATCAGTGAAAATATGATGTCACGTGAAAGCTACATCCCCTTCGTTCTTGTAATTACTCTGTGGCAAATGTTGCACCGTCTCACTTCAGTACCATCATCATCAGATAAAACTATCATGATGCTGCAGAATTATCAATCTCAGAAAAGACATTGCTATGTCATTCTTTTTATAAAGTCCTAAAGACAATTTACTTAATGGTAGAGAATAGGCCTTTTAATATTTGTTCGTTATACGAGAACAAAACAAAAAAAAAAATTGAGCTTTACCATCCCATACAGAACAGTACATTTTGTCATACTACTTCAATTTTTACCACATTGATTCATTTGTTATGTTTCAAAATGTGTTTCGCATCTTTTCTCCTATGCCCCATGCTAAATTAGTTCTTTTTCCATGTTAAAAGGAAAAACATGTTTGAAATATTTTTAAATTTAAAAAAAATTCTATATTATGCATAGATGTATGGATTATAATTTTGCAAACTTTCATTCTAAGTGAGACATTTTTCTGCCTCTCTTAAAACGTGTTCTGTATTTAGTAGAGGTTCTCCACATTTACCAATGATAACCTTAAGGAACTGTTCTAACCATATAAGCGTTTTTGGTGTATAATATAAACTAACAAAATCAATGTAAATATAGCGGGAGTCCTCTCTACTTCGGCAGATATCGAATGCTGTGAAATGACATTTATTTTTGAACAATAAGCCCTAATCATTCCAAGAAAATGCGCAATCCATCTTCTCCATATCCACAATAGGCCATTCTCTACAATTAATGGTACAATCCTTCCTACCGGTTAATCCGGCGGATGCTCTTGCATCCACATGTTTCTTATTCAAATACCTCTAAATTTTTCCTTAACCCTACTGTTCTGTTATTATTTACTACACGTTTGTAGCGTTTGGGTCAATATCACCCGATTCAGAAAATTAACATTTCTTGCTATAAATGGCAGGTGCCATTTAAGAATTGGTTGAAACAATAGTAATGTAATTAACTTTAAAACTAGATCCAATAATATAAAACATCTATAAAAATTACAGAAAAATATTAAAAATTAAAACTTATTTCTGTTTACAATTTGAAAACAGTAATATCTTACATGATTTTGCAAATGTGATTCTTACACTTGTAGCATAACATATTCATTTTGTTGCGATTGCCAGATACTCAGAGCTTGCACCTTACACGTTTGATACACAACGAAATATTCTTAGCAGTCACCGATGGTACACTTTCCCTTTTTCTCTGTTTTCGCTTCACTGTTTTTATTCAGTGCTCTCTTCTTGGTATTCTTAGCCTTGCTTCATTGTATAGAAAAATGAGTGATTTTACCATTTCTTTTTCAAAAATAGCTTACGTTTAGTCAATTTATTTTCATTCCAATCACTATATGTTCAAGTTCATAGAACAAATGCATTGTAGGCAGAAGTATCAAGTATAGTATAGAATACTACCATGGGCCAGAGATTTCCTAGTATTTTACAAGTGTATGTGTTTAAAAGTTGATCAAGAGTATCCACAGCCCCTTTCTAAATCATAATCTAATATTATTAATGGCTTTTTGCCAGGTCTGTTTCTAACTTCTTTGCCATAATGCAAAGTGCTCATAAGAATAACATTGTTGCTCCTTTTTGGGATATAGTTCACAACTACCGGGTCTTCTGTAAAACAAAATAAGTAGCTGTGAACTTCTTTATTTGGCATTTCTTTATGAAGTTCTTGTTTATTTTTTTTCTAATGGTGCCATGCATAGTCAATTTCCGTTTAAGAAGTTGTCCTAAATTGAAAGATATGAAGAAAAAAAAATATTGAATAGAATATTGTGCCCCAAATACCCAAAAGTAAGATAATACACTACTCGCATTACTTGATTTTTCTCTGACATTGACCCTTGTTCTTTCCCAATGTAAATTTGTGTTTTCAGTACATACGAAGTTTTACTGTCAAATAAAGTCCGTATTTTGATTCAATATTTAGATGGCTTTCCTGGTATGTACTGTTTGATAGGAAATCGACCCGAAATCCTACTAATTTTTCATCAACAGTAATATTTTCCATCGGATTATATATTTTTGATAGATAGTATAAAAGTTCAATGCACCTATCACTAATCCATTAGTCAATTTTATTAACCATTGAGAGTTCGTATGTGAATACCCAAAATTCGCGGTTTTGGTGAAAATTTTCGAAAGTTCTTTTATGTTTTTATTTTATGGCCTATACATTTAAGATCCCAAACACACTCTCTTTTTGTTTCTACGATATTTAAAAGCATCGTTATAGCATAATTAGAAAAACCGGAAAAACCATGCCAGACCCCCACAAAAAAATTTTTTTAAGATAAAATTTTAAATTTTAAAAAAATTTGCTTTTTTCGTTATACCTTTTTAAATTAAAATCTAATCTCTGTGTATATATTTATGTATTTTTTCTAAGAAAATAATATTAAGTTTTTGTAATGAATGGAGTAATATTATTGACATGAAAATTGACATATTTCAAAAACATTCAAAGTCTTACAAATGTTGTAGCTCTAAACACAGATAATTATGCTATTTATGTAATGTATAAATATTATTCGAATATATGAATTAGACTTTTCGATACACAGCTTTACCGTAAATGCAATTTTTCACTAAAATTTCACTCAAAATTCCCAATGTAGAAAAAATTATGTTTAATTATGTAGAAATTGTGTATGAATTCCTAGTTTTATGCCCCATCTCAAATAAAAAAAAGAGATTATTTAGTTGAAAATTTATATATTTAAAAAAAAGTGCTCGGAAGGTAGTCACATCCCTTTAACTAAGAAAAAAATTGAAAAAAAAGGGCCTTTTTTTTTGACAACGGAAGAAGGGATTACCCTTTTTCCCATCAAAAAATAATTTTAATTAAAAATATAATAATATCCAAGAAATATATTTATCCTTAAAGATTTGTTCAATATAAGCTTTTAAATAACTTAGTTACTTGGTGGTTAAACAACTACAAATTTAAGAAAATGAATTCAATTTGTTTTTTTTCCCCTTAGTTTTAGATGCAAATAGTTATAAAAAACTGTGAATGGGGGAATTGAGAAAGACTTTTTTTAATTTTTAAAATTTTTTTTTTTAAAAAAAAAGGAAAAAATTTATTTTTTCCCCTTAAATCTTATCGGTTTTTAAAGGTTTTCTACAATTTTTAAACCCAAAAGAAAAACATTTTAAACAAATAAATTAAAATTAAATTTTTAAAGGATTTCAATATGCATTTTCTTTTTTTTTCCCTTGTCACAATTTTGTAATTTTTTTTAAAAGTTTTAATTAGAAAAAATTTTTTTAAAAAAATTTTAAAGTAAATATGATCAGCGTTTTTTTTTGTAAGTAGTAAAAAAAAATTTGGGAAAAAAAATTTACTTAAAAAAAAAAATTTTTTAAAAAAAAAAAAATGCTAAAATTAAAAAATAAAAAGATCCCTTTTTTAAAAAAAAGGTTTTTAAAAATAACCATGGGGGTTTAAAGGGGGGGGAAACGGGTAAGATATATATATAAAAAAAAAGAATAGAAATACAACATTCCGTCTCTTAACATTAAGTTTAATTAATTCTTTTTCTAGTAAATACGTTCTGTATTTAAATGCTTCAAATGTGTTCCTTATTCAATGGTTTTGCAATGGATTAATTTTATTATGCTAACATTTTTGAAACCTCTGTCAGAAGCTATGTTTGCTTACAAAAAGGAATTCATAAATATGTATCAAGTCTTGTGGAGCAAATATAATAATCGAAAACGTTTATGATGCCATTTCTGCATTATAATTGTAAAACAGGGTTCAAAGTATCGGATATTGTTGAAAGGAACATTGACTCCAAAACAAAATACAAAGAAATATTTCTTTTTTTATTTTTTTCCCTTTTTTATGAAAAACCCTTTTGTTCAAAAAATTTTTTGAAAAAAATTTATGGTTTTTCATCGTATTTTTCAAATGGGCTTTTGTAATTCAAGCTTATTGAATTTGGGTATTTAAAGAACTCTTTAAAAGGGGTATAAAATTTTTTTGTTGATGTAGTTTGGGAATTTTTAATTCCAAAAGCATGGAACTCATCTCTTTTTTTTAAAGAAAAACAATTTTACCCTTTTAGTGACAAAAAGTAATTGGCTGGTTTTCGTTTGTATCATGTTAAGGGAAACACATTAAAAAATCTAGTATGTTTTTCTGAATTTAAAACCCATTAAATTTTAAAATTTTTGTCATCTTTTTAACACGCTCTTATAAACTTAACTTGGATGTAACGGGTTGTTTGGCCTTTTTTCCTCTTTTAAAAAAGGGCATATTAATTTAAATACTTTTTGGGGGCCGATGATAATACAATAATTTTATAATTTTTTTCCACGTTCCCGATCAAGATCATTTTGGGGTTAATTAAACCAGATTTTGGGCTAAAAAGTTAAGTTACAAATCTTTAAAAATGTTCTTTATTTAAAAAGGGGAAAGGCGGGCAGCAATTTCTTTTCCATAGGGATAAAAAAAATTGTCTAGTTTTTTTTTTTAAAAAGGAAAAAAAAAAGAAAAAATTTTCGTGAATGTAAAAAAAGTAATTTATCTACCAACTCAAAATTTGGCATAAAGTCGGGTTTTTTAAATTTCTTTTAGGGGTCTTCAAGATTCATTTTACCCAAAACAGGGTGAGAAATTGATTCAGAGGTCATTAAAAAAAACTTTCACAAACACTTTGATTCAACACGTGTACATCAAACGTCTAATGCTGATTCAAGTTTCAGAAAAAATATTGACCTCCATTTTTTAATGAATGAATATCATTGATTTTATTCTTTCACCACATGAAAAAAATTTTAAAAATTTTGCTTTTTAAAATTTTTTCAGTTGGCTGATTCTTAATTTTTCTAACCCGTCCGTGGGATTGACGCACTGGGTAGGATGCCAAAATTTTAAGGTTTTAAAAAGAGCATGTAAGGTTAATTAACAATGCATATATTATAGGTTAAAAAAATAAAAATCATCCTTTTTATTGTAAAATCGAACTAAAAAAAAAAAAAAAATAAATTATAGTTAAAAAAACACGCTTTTTAGGGGAAACGAATTAAAAAAATAAAAAAAAAAACTTTTTAAAATAAGAATAACGTGACTAACAGAAAATAAAAAGTTTTGTGGGCATTGGGGGTGTACTACATTTTTACACTAACTTAGCATTTTGGGATAGAGCTTTTAAAAAAATTTTAACAATTGCTATCAACACACACGCTTTTTTTTCACAAAAACATTACTTTTAAAGTTATTTATTTTATTCTTATATTAAGATTTTTTTTCTTCTTATTTCGATTAATGAATAAAGCGTGTTTTTTTTAATTGTTTTTAATATAATTAATTAAAAAAAATAATTTCACAGTTAATTTTTTTTTCTTTTTTAAGAAAAGATTAGAAAGCAAATAACAAATATTTACAAACTATACGTATACAGCATAGTAAAAAGAAAACATGATTGAATTTGTCGATAATTTTGGAGTACACAAGATACAAAATAATTACACAAAGCCACCATCTTTGGCAGCTAAAAGGACTCTAACCTGGTTAGATATCGAGTAGAACTTGACTTGGATGACAGATTTGGACAAAGCTTTAAATTGCTGCTTCATGTCTGTCACTCTTCCTCAATCGTAATGACAGCAGAGAGATGGTCGGTAGATTCCTTGGCAGCCCGTGACCAGTTGTTCTCAATGAGTGATAGGTATGGAAAATGTGCTCGTAAGGGTAACAGTCGAGTACTGTTGAAATACAAGTAGGTCAGGACATGACGGGTGCATCGGATTTGTGTTATCATGTTGAAAAGTGACAAGCCCAAGAGATGAAAGAAAGAGGACAGCCTGACCAGTCTCAATTTTAATCAAGTTTTCTTTTAACTACATTGATTGCGTACAAAAATTAAATTGTTTTATTCGCTTTCCGTCCTTCCGTATCACTATTAATGACCAGTTCTGGTGTCCGACAGCAATTATTTTATCAGAAATCAAAGCTGAATTTAATTTTAAGTAAAATAACTAAAATAATCACACTGGAAATATAAGTATAAAAGTTCAATGCACCTTTCAGTAATCCATTAGTCAATTTTATTAACCATTGAGGGTTGGTATGTGAATACCCAAAATTCGCGGTTTTGGTGAAAATTTTCGAAAGTTCTTTTATGTTTTTATTTTATGGCCTATACATTTAAGATTCCAAAAACACTCTCTTTCTGTTTCTACGATATTTAGAAGCATAGTTATAGCATAATTAGTAAACCGGAAATGGACAAAACCGGATGCAGATCCCTACACAAAATATTTTTAAGATATTGAATTGAAATTTTCAGAACATGTTTTATTCAGTTATACCTGTGTTATGAATTAAAATCTAATCTCTGTGTATGTATTTATGTATTTCAATGTATTTTTCTGAGAAAATAACATTAAGTTTTTGTAAAGAATGGAGTAACATTCTTGACATGAAAATTGACATATTTCAAAAACATTCAAAAGTCTTACAAATGTATCTCTAAACACAGATAATTATGCTATTTATGTAATGTATAAATATTATTCGAATATATGAATTAGAATTTTCGATACACAGCTTTACCACAAATGCAATTTTTCACTAAAATTTCACTCAAAATTCCCAATGTAGCCAAAATTATGTTTATTTATGTAGAAATTGTATTTGAATTCCTAGTTTTATGCCCCATTTCAAATAAAAAAGAGAGTTTATTTAGTTGAAAATTTATATATTTAAAAAAAAGTGCTCGGAAGGTAGTCACAAACCTTAACTAGCAAAAAATTGAAGACAAAAGCACTTTTTAATTTTGACAACGGAAGAATGATTACCTGATTTTATCAACAAAGAACTTAATTTGAAAAAATGTAATAATATCCAAGAAATATATTTATCCTTAAAGATTTGTTCAATATAAGCTTTTAAATAACTTAGTTACTTGGTGGCTAAACAACTAGAAATTTAAGAAAATGAATTCAATTTGTTTTTTTCCCTTAGTTTTAGATGCAAATAGTTATAAAAAAAACTGTGAATAGAGGAAATGAGAAAGACTATTTTTAATTTATAATTATTTTTTTTTTTTAAATAAAAGGAAAATTTATTGGTTTCTCACTCCTTAAATCTTATCGGTGTTTAGGTATCTACAATGTTTAACAAAGTAGTTTATCAAACATTTCTGAAACAACATAACATTCAAATTAAATTGTTATGACTTCAATATGCATATCTTCTTGTTTTCCTTGTCACAATTTTGTAATTATTTTATAGTTATTAATTAGTAATAAATTATTTTAAAAAAAATTTAAAAGGGAAAAATAATGCATTTTTTGTAAGTAGATGAGGGAAAAGAAAAAAAATTTTTTGAAAAAAAATGTTTTTAAAAATAAAATTTTGAAAAAAAAAAAAATGAAAAAAATTGAAAATAAAAAAACCTTTTTTAAAAAAAAAAAGGGTTTAAAAATAACTATGATTGAACGGGGGAAAAAACGGGAAGATATATAAAGAAAAAAAAAAAAATAGAAATAAACATTCCGTCACTTAACATTGTTTTTAATTTTTCAGAAATAGTTTGTTTTTGCTTAAAGGTTCCCCCATTTAAGGGTTTTGAAAAATTAATTTTATTATGCCATTTTTGAAATTGTAAAAGTTTCAAAAAAGGAATTTAAAAGACAATCTTTTAGCAAAAAATAATGAAAACTTTATATCCTTTTGATTAAATTGTAAAAAAAAATATTTCAGAAACAAAAAAAAAAATTTTTTTTTTTTTTTGGTTTTTTTCAAAAACGTAAAATTTTTTTTTCCCTTTTTTTAACAGACTGTGTAATTCGCTTTTTTGAATTTGCGGTATTTCGAATGAACTCTTAAAGGAGTATAACTTTTATTGTTGATGTAGTTTGTAATGTGTTAATTCCAAAAGCATGCTGAACTCATCTCTTTTTTTTAATGAAAAGCAATTTTTACTTGTAGTGACAATGTAATACGCTGGTTTATCGTTTGTATCATGTTCAGCAAACACTATTAAATAAATCTAGTATGTTCTCTGAATTAAAACTGCATTAGTTAAAGATATTCCTGTCATCTTTTGAACACGCTCTTATAAACTTAACTTGTATGTAACGGATTGTTTGAATTCAATTTTTACCCTCTTAAAAAGGTCATATTAATTTGAAATTTTGCACACTTTTCAAGGACCGATGATAATACAATAATTTCATAATTTTGTTCCATCGTCCTGATCAAGATCATCTGGATTAACTATATCCAGATTTGGCGACTAAAATGTTAAGTTACAACTCTAAAAGTGTTCTTTATGTGAAAAAGGGAATGGTTTGTCAGCAATTTCTTGCCATAGTATAAACAATTGTCTAGTTTTTTTCTGAAAATGGAAATAAAAGAAAAGTCTCGTGAATGTAAAAAATGTAATTTATCTACTAACTGCTAAATTTAGGCATAAAGTCGGTTTTCTAAATTCTCTTGTAGGATCTTCAATGATTCATTTTACCAAAACAGCTGAGAATTGATTCAGAGGTCACCGGATTAAAAATAATTTCTCACAAACACTTTGATTCAACACGTGTACATCAAACGTCTAATGCTGATTCAAGTTTCAGAAAAAATATTGACCTCCATTTTTTAATGAATGAATATCATTGATTTTATTCTTTCTACCACATGAAAAATTTTAAACTTAGCTATTCCAAATTTCTTTCAGTTGGCTGATTCTACATTTTGCTAACCAGTCCGTATTGACGCACTGATAGGATGCCAATAGGTATTACAGGTTCTAAAAAATGAGCATGTAAGGTTAATTCATCAATGCATATATTATAGGTTAAAAAACTAAAAAAATCATCCTTTTATTGTAGATCGAACTAAAAAATAAAAAATAAATTATAGTTAAAAATCACGCTTTTATAGTGAATCGAATTAAAAAGTAAAAAAAAAAATCTTAATATAAGAATAACGTGACTAACGAGAAAATAAATGTTATTGTGGTAAAAACATGTGGTGGTGTGTACTACATTTTTTACACTAACTTAGCATTTTGGGATAGAGCTATTAAAGAAATTATAACAATTGCTATCAAGCACACACGCTTTTATCACAAAGACATTACTTTTATCGTTATTTATTTTATTCTTATATTAAGATTTTTTTTTTACTTCTTATTTCGATTAATGAATAAAGCGTGTTTTTATAATTGTTTTAAGCTATAATTAATTAAAAATATAATTTCACAGTTAATTTTTTTTTACTTTTTGAAGATATGTTGTAATATTAAAACTGTTTTTGTCTCAGCAAAACATTTTAATATTTTTAAACTTAATTATCCGTTATTTGATTATTTCAAGTAAATTTTGAGAACTTATGAGAAAAGACTATATTAAGACAAAAAATTAATATTCCACAAAAATGAAACAATGAGAATTAATTTTTCAAAAATAAAAAAAAAATATTTCTGTAGTAATATTTGGTGGAGTATTTTTGAAAAAATGATTATAATATTCAAATATCGCCAAATTACTAACTATAATTATAGAGGTAATATAAAGAAATAATATTGTTATGATAATGAATATAATGAAGAATTTAAGTAAAAAGATTTCATTAAATTTAAGAGCACTTTTTTATGTTTTAAAAACAGAAATTTTTAAAAAATATATATTATAAGTAAATTTGCACAAATGGAAACAAGAATTTCATTCATGAAACATTAATAAAAATACTTTGATTAAATTAATACAGTCTCCCATAATCTCATCCAGTTTCACTTCATAACTTATTAAATGCTTCAGTGTCTACTTGGATGATATATTTTTTGCCTGTCTTATTTATTGGAATCAAACAGATAATTTTTTCTAATATCTAAAAATTAATTTTATTTAAAAACAAAAATTTGTACATTGCTTGCTAACTTTTTTCATTTCTGTATATTAGATTATTTTTAATGTTTTGGCAACACTTGTGAGAAGCCATAACTTCCTTCTATTACACCTTAACTTGTGATAATAATATCGACGGCTTCTGTGATTGGAAGCAACTAGCATCCTCAACAACTGCTCTTCTACCCTGCAGCAATTGCTTGTAGGAATCACGAAATAAACTTACTAGCTTCTGCTTCTAAATCAATACTCTGGTCGAACGGACTAATGTAAGATATGTCAGGTAAAATGTCTTGCTATAAAATTTATTGAAGTATTAAGGATAGAATAACTAGGCAAAACTGACGTTCCAAAATGCTCTTTAGATAAAAAAAAAAAGAAAAGAAAAAAAGAAAAGAAAAAAAGGGTATTTGTAAAAAGTAAACAATTTATAGCAACAAATTTACTTAGAAAAGAAGATGTGTATAAAAGTTCTGTACTTAATTCTATCTAATTTCTTATAGATTGAAAACATTTCGATGAGTTTTTGATGAATGCTTTAGAGGATATTAACTGTAGTTAAATCATTTAATTTTGAAAAGAAAAATTTAAAATAAAATTATAAAAAAGAATTCTTCTTCAGAATGTATACTATATTAATTCTGTAAAAAATCTTACTATACCCATTTCTTTAAATTTAATATCAGAAATAGTAAATGTAAGATATGAAGAGCAATGAATGCCGAATGTAACATCAAAATTTAATTTAGAATATTTATTGAAATCTATGAATATATTATTTAAAAAAAAAAAAACATAATTTAGATAGTGTACATGTTGTGCAAAAAGCTTTATACACCTTTTTTATTATACAAATATAATCCAATTAAGTGTTAAGTTATTTTAAGGTATTCATTTGTCAGATTAGCTGTTTGAATTCACGATCTCTTTTTAATTTCAAGATACACATTTTGTTATACCCATATAGTCAATGCATATAATTTGAACATTGAGAACTGATATTTCAATCAGAAATTTTTTTGTTCTATTAATTTAATTAAAATGAATATTCCTATATCTTTGTATGTTTTCACTCACAAATATTTAAAATATCCAAACACCCTAAAATCATGATTTTCTTAAAAAAATTGACCAATTCTTTTATAATTATATTTTATTGCCATCTTATTAGCTTTATAAAAATACCAAGTTTAATATTTTCCGTTCACTAAAACAAAAACTACAAGTGTTTTAGTAAAGGCAGATGCCATAATTTTCCATAAGATGTCAAACTTTAAAGTGCTGTTTACTCGAAATGTATTTATTTCAAAAAGATCAAACGGGGACAACGATTGTTCAAAAAGTCTTTAAAATAATTTGCTGAAATTTTTTTGTGTTTGTAAAAAATATAAAAGTTTAACCTTCGATCGATCGCGTTTTATTAAAAAATTTCGTTCTTTTTTGTGAATATAATCATTTTTTTTTAAACCATTTCACATAACAGATAAAATTATCTGGTTTTGTAAAAAAAAATATTCTTTTTCCTGAAGGGCATTTTTTAAAATGAATAACAGCAATATATGAAATTAAAAAATTTAGGATTTATTCATTTACTTGTAAAATAAACCCCATGCAATTTTTGCCATTTTTTTCCCTTTTAGTAGTTATTATTTTTTTCCTTTTAAATGTAACCTTTTTCTTTCTTAAAATGTACTAAATAAATCTGAAAATCATAAAAAAAAATCTTCATATCTCCCTTTTTTTAAAAAAAAGTTGTCGTAAGTAGTCGGGTACCTTAATAAATTGAAAGGATGAGTTAATATGAGCCGCCCATCCAGTATGGTGGTTATGACACTCGGCTTGTAATCGATTGGGCTGAGGCTCGAAACTCGAATAAATTGATTCCCGTCTCGAATGGAAAGCATTGTACCTCTTTTATTCTACGCTGGTATCAAACGTTTGTAATATTCTTCTGTGATTAAACTGTTTGTTTCTGTTCATCTGTATTTCGTAAGTATCCCAGGATGAAAGGGATGACAATAACAACATGTGTTAATGTGTTCTAACAGATGACGATTTGTCCCAGCAACAAATATGTAAGTTTTTTTTCTCAAAATAACTAAAACTGTGGATTAAAAAATTGTATAATTATAGAAAAACGCGTAAGTAGCAATGGTTTCTGAGTATATAACTGTACACATACAGCTAATAAAAAGTACCATAATGGTTATTATAACAGGAATTTTTCTACAATATAGATCTTTATTCATTGAAAAGACAGATATCTTCAAAAGTTAAACTGTTATGCTTTTTGTTGGAATAGCATTGAAGTGTCTCCTTGTTGCAAATGCAGTTCTCTGTTTCGTACTTATTCGTTTATAATAAATTCGGATGATTTTAAGCTAATGAGGCAAAACATGTTCCGGTGGTTTTAAAATTTTTAAAATTATTTGAAATTGAGAAAAATAAGCTGCTAAATTTGACTAAGATTACTTATTTCCACATTCAATTCACTTTATTTATATCTTCCTATGACGGTCAGTTACGAAAATCCATTTCAAATAGCAACAAGTCTTCTAACGAAATAAATCTGATACATCCAGAAATCCAATAGAGAGAGTATCAGAATTTTTACCAACTACCTGTTTTTAAAGTCATTAAAACTCGATAATTTCTGTGAAAAAAATGTGTGCCTTCAATTAAAAAAAATTAATGTCTTATGCAACGAATGTATTGCTTGTAATTTAATTATTTTGAAGATAAATGAAATAAATGTTTAAACCCTGAACTTCGCACTGTTGTATTTCTGCACCATATGATTGATTTTAATTTAACAGGCTCAATATTTTTTTAATTACCTACAAATCCCTTATCGGAGAAGAAAAAGATTACTGCAACGAAATAAATGCTAATTTTGTCACTAGATGTGCGTGGAAGTACATTTTTTCTAGGTATCACAACAATTATAAAATCTCTGATGCCTCAAAAACTGTGTGTTTTTCCTATAACAATAATCCATTATATTTTATGATTCCTCTTATTTATTGACGAAATAAATTAAAGAGAAAAAAATTAAGAAATTTAAACATTTTACGATGATAATAAAATCCTCATATGAAAAAAAAGTTTTGTAATTACAGCATTACTGCGCAATGTTGCACTTCTGAAACAAACAAAAAAAAAAAGACTGAAATTCAATTTAAAACTTTTTAATTTTTTTTCTTCATATTTTTCCCTTTCATTATTACTTGAGAACTACTGATATAAGTATTTCATTGAAATTTAAAAAATTGCGAAGTTAAGGGTTAAGAGAGAGAATGATTATATAAATATAATAATGAAATTAAAAAAAAAAGATGTGAAGAATAAACGTTTTTAACATTATTTGTAATTATTTCCATCCTAAAAATTTGAAACTTTTTGCTTGCTTTTATATCTGATGATACATGACAGCTCTTTATATATATTGTAATTTTTTTAGTACTTTTCTTTTAAACTTAAGTATTTATCTTCCAGATTTAAACTTACTCGTCATTCTTTTTTTTCAGGTATATTTCTTCTGACTATGGTAATAAGTTTATGCCTTTTTAGATTGTAGATTGTATCTTTTTCAAAAAAATTGAAGCGTATTTGAGAAATAATTTTTGAACCGTTTTTTTTTTTCAAAAATTATAACACCTTTTATCGTTTTTTGAAATCTTAGTGATATTTTTTGTATATCATTTTTTGAGACTCTACAGTCCCTGTATAATTTGGATGTACAAAATCAATGGACATTTAAACAAAATCAACATCTTTTTTCGCTTTCAAGTTACTTTCAAATGCTATTTATGGAGCTGTACGCTTAATTACTAACAAATATATGTAAGTGTTATTTAATTACTTAACTTTGTCGATAAGATCCGACTTGACGAAATGCCTTTTTCCGTGAAACGTAGGATAGAGCTTAAATAATTATTTTTTACGTAATGGGGCGGCACTTTGGTGTTTTTAACCTTTGCAAACCTAGTACATTCCCCAGAAGCTGGTATCACTTTTTAGCTCGGAGCCACATAGACGATACCACTTACCGTAAGTAATTTTGAAGCCCAGTTTCCACCCCAGAGGGAGGAACCTGAGCTCAGATGATGCGAACCTGCACTAGGATTTTAATTTTACTGAGAACAACAAAGCCGAACATACACACTCTAGGGACCTCTTACATGCCGTATAACCATACGACATGTCCTCTGTCGATTTTCTGCATCTTAAAAAGTCAATCGACTTGATCCGGGGCCGAACCCGCAAACTTGGGTACAGAAGGCCAACGATATACTAACCGTGCCGCCCAGCAGGTGCTTTATTTATTATTACTCAAACGCTCTTAACTTTTGTATCAGCATGCCAATGATCGACAGCCTTTCTCTCTTCACTTGATTTCCAGAAGCAACTCACAATAGCATAAAATAAAAATTCCTTTACAGAAACCGATTTTATAATCATGCAATGAAAGAATTTCCACTACAATTTCCTCTCGAGGATGTGAGAAAAGTTAAAGAACTGTAACTACATTATTTTTCTTTACTTATTTTTCCAGCTCTCTTTCCTAGACCAAGAATCTGATTATCGTAAAATCCGGCGAATAATATACACTGCTGTATAACGTTCATCTAAAAAGTTCAAGCGGTATATTTTAATTTCTACGTATATTCTCTTATAACCGGCACCCCCTTTTTTTTACAAAGAAATCTGAAATGTACGTGAACTTATATTTTCAAGTCATTTATTCGATGTATCATCCCAGGGTTTTGAAATAATAGCATACTTCTAAAACTACAACCCTTAAAGTCCATACTATGTCATTTCTTTACGGAAACAGTATTTTGATCTATGTACAAGACTAACTTTTTTTATACTCGTCTTTTTTTCTTCTTTTTTAATTTTTGAAGCTCTCATTTTTATAATATACAATCGTAAACATACAATCGTAAATTTCGATCTTATTTTTTGTGTGTTAAAAGTACGCTTTATACGCTGGATTTTACGGTAGCTGTAATTTACTAATTCAGAGTTATTTTTTCTGTTTAAAAAGATTGCATAACTAAACTTTTAAGATATTCTTTAAGAACAGTTAATAAATTTAATAGTTCTCGAAATTATTTGGGTAACATCTAAAAATATCTCTTAGTAAATTACAATAAATTCGCTTATAAGATTGATAAATACTCGCAAATTCTTTTCTCATTGCTCAATCGCATTATTTCAATCGGAAGTAAGATTTTGTTAAAACATTTAATTATACCTAAACGTGATTGATTGAAATAGAGTGTCATTACCAACATCTCGGAAACTTAACTAACTCTTAAAATCCACCAAAAAAATAAATGGAACTTGAAGTGAGTCCCAACTGACCATTTTTAAAAGAGTGAACCCATTAAATTCCTAATGTTCAATGCACTTAGGTGTCAGAAACAGTGAAATGGACCCAGACCTTTCGTGGAGACATTTCATTTTATGGCGTCGTTATACCCCATGATAGTTAGGTGTCTTATGATAACGTAACTCTGTATCATGATACCCAAGTACTCTTTCAAAAACTTTATTTGTGATCAATTAAAGCTCCCATGATACCGACAAGGACCTAGGGGTTAAAATGCAATTGTTTAATTGGTTTTGTTTGCTTTTTGGAAAATGATTCTATCTAAATGTAGTCATTCTTAGATTTTCTAAAGTTATTTTATGAGCTAAAAAACTGCATCTTTGAATGAATTACATTCTCAAAAATATGCTAATTGTCACACAATTTTTTTTTTCTGGAACTGATATGACTCCGTTTTCACTCAGTGCCCCTTGAGTTTCAGGACGACCGGCGAAATGGTTGTAATAATTTTCTCCATGGAACATTTTCGCTCGAAATTATTATTCCTGCAGCAAAAATGGCTCACATTCTGGAAATTAGTGCAACAAAACACTATTTTTAATAAACAAAGTTAGTGTTACAAGAATCTGAAAGTCAGCAAACAAAATACATTCTGACATAATAATGCATAAAATACACATTTACACTGATGTAAGACACTTAAAAATACATAAATACTGAGCAATCTATTTTATAATTAATTTAACAATACTAAGTAAAGAACAAGTTCATTAATTACCAGTGACGTCATGGGTTTGTCATACATAAAGTTATATGCAAAAATTAACACTTTTCTTGATAATTTTTGTACAGCTTATAAATAATCCCTCAAATACCGATTAAAAATCACCCCAATGCAATTGTTTAACACGTAGGGGAGCTTTGGGGGAAGCGAAAGAGGGTAGAAAAGAAGAGGAATAAATAAGTAAATTCTTGAAATAAGTCAATCTTTCGGAAACATTGTCAAGGTGATTTTATTGGATTCTATAAAGCCTTCGGAATAAATTAATAAATTTATGGAGAGCAGTTCACAAAAAATATCTTACTTCGGAAAGATGTATATCAGTGTTTCTCAAACTGTGGGGCGCGGCCCCCTAGAGGGGCGTGATACTCCTAAGGGGGGCGCGATACTCCTACAAGGGGGGCGCCATACTCCTACAAGGGGGGCGCGAGCATATTGAAAAGTCGAAAACAAAAGATTATTTAAAAAAATTATTAATTCATTGAAAGAAAGCAAACAAAATACATTCTGGCATAATAAAAAATAAAGTACACATTTACACTGACATAATACACTTTAAAATATATCAGTACAGCGCAATATATTTTATAATTAATTTAACAATACTAAGTTAAAAGAACAAGTTTAACAATTACCAGTGATCCCATGGACTTGTCGTACATAAAATTATATGCAAAAATTAACACTCATCTTGATAATTAATCCCTTAAATGCCGATTAAAAATTACGATTCGCTCCCCAAATGCAACCTTTAACATGTAAGTGAGCGTTTGTGGTGTATTGGGGGGAGGGTAGAAAAAGAATAATATATAAGTAAATCTTCTGAAATAAGTAATTCCGTCGCAAACATTGTCAAAGTCCTTTCAAAACATTCCAAAGTCTTCGGAATAAGTTTTTGGATAGCAGTGCACAGAAAAGATCGTACTTCGGAAAGACGTATATATACGATCCGGGACATTTAATTCATTGGCTGAGTGAGACGTTTATATACGCCGGTAGCATTAAGAGTTAAAGTCGTATTCTAGTTTTAGCGTCAAAGTATAGTATTATTGAATTCACACACAAGACATAGTTATTGTATGGAGGGGGGCACGAAGAAAATTATGAATGAATATTGGGTCGCAAATATTGAAAGTTTGAGAAACACTGATGTATATATACGTCCGGGACACTCAGCGCATTGGTTGAGGGAGACGTTTATATACGTCAGAGGCACTTAAGAGGTTAAAGTCATGTTGTAGGTTTAGCGTCAGCGTATAGTATTATTAATTCAATTCATTGTTAGTGTATGGAGGAGGGCACGATTAACATTATGATTAAATATTGAGTTGCAAATATTGAAAATTTGAGAAGCACTGGCCTATGTGAAATGTCGGTGAGGTTTCTAAGTTAACAGAAATGTGTGGATGATTAAGGTAATACAGCTTTACCAATACTGCGCATTTTAGGAATGTGAGTTGTATATTTACTTGATCTATTTCACTTCAGCAGAAAATAATTTTCGGAGATGCCATTATCCATAGGCCAAAGTACTGGCATGGTTATCGCATATAAAAGCATAAATTTGGATTTAGCTTTCTTACCAATGTCTTATATCGATTCTCGATAAGGTAAGCTAATACAACCTCATGAATACTCAGTCGGCAATTTTTCGAACTAATTATTTTCATACGGAATTGTGTTTTATATGTCATTATTAGTCTTCATTTCGTGTTTGAGTCCCTTTCGTTTATGAGTTCGAGCTCCATATGGCCCTGAATAGTGCATATTCAAAAAAAATCGCCCTTTAAAAATAATATTATTAAAACAGTTTCCCTCAGTTTGTTTGTTAAACATGTGTATTTCATAAGTTTATAAAATAGTATAAGTGTAATTGTAAAACAGATATTTTTAAAATCAAATTTCTGCACGTGAATAAAAATATCTGCCATCCTGCACCATTGGTTTTAATCCCTGAAGCCATTCCTCAACCTAACCATCCAAGTCGAAAAAACAATCCCACCTCTCAGTTTCAGATAGGGAATTGAGGGCTGCTGACACAGCCCAGTTGTTCTCCGAAAATTTTAAAGTCAAAGTCAAAGTGTGCAAATATAATCAGCTGTGCTCTGGTATTTATAAAGACAGATTTCACTACAGCTCATTCCATATGTTTGAAAATGTAGATTATGATCAATTGTCCACATCTCAACTAGCACACTGATCTATAATTTTTCACATTGCACTAAAGTGGTGATTTCGATCCTTTCAGTTTAGACGAGAGGTTAAGGTAACCAATTCCTTATCAGCATTGTCGAGTTGCAAATTCTAAAGCTAGTGACTCTAAGGATTGACTTTGTAGAAGGATTGATGCACACGTTATACCTTTCGAAATTCAAATCCTCCGATAGGCGATGTGTTAAAATTCAGAGAAGGCGTGGCAGTTCAGGTGTAGTCCTCGCGAATTTACTGTAGTTTAAAGTTATTAGATCCGTTTCCAATAGCTTTCGTATAGATTCCTATTGAACTTAATTAAAACGAATTGAGGTTCGGAAAAATTAAAGTTCATCAGCCTGTTAGTGACTTCCCCTTGAAGTCGCTCCCTCACCGTCTTGCCTACCTAATAGTGTGGGAGGAAAACAAAGCGGGAGCAGAAACTTCCATTATAACTAATAGTTATTTTTACTCAACTACACTAATCAATAACATATTGAACTACAAGTGAATGTCCTAGAAGATGATATAGAGAAAGCAATAAACCCTAAGTGAACAAGTAATCAATTCAATTTAACCTTATCCATCTTTGACTATAAATTCCCAATCCACTAATCTCATACAGTGGCAAACTCCGTTCTTAACTTAAGCTGCAAAAATCAATTATATTTCACATTCCTAACGCCCGTAATAGTTTCTCAGATCCTTCTCCCTTACAATTACAAAGTTCTGACTTTATACAGTCGAACTAATCTACATATCAGGGTTTCTTCTTGAGAGGGATGGCTGTGAACTAAACGCGAATGCTATCCCAAAGATTTCCCAAGAGGATTAGTAAAAAGTTTCCGTAAAAATCCGTCACAAGCATCTCTACCCGCTCCGTCTTTTACGCACTAAGATTCAAGCCAAGATACTTCACTGAAGCATCCTAGCTTCTTGATATAGTTTAAATTAACTGAAAGTTGCTATGACTTCCCAAAATAAATCTTCATCCTTTTTTGCTGTTTTCAAGTCATTACTCTATCCTCTAAGAATACATACATACATACATACATACATACATACATACATACATACATACATACATACATACATACATACATACATACATACATACATACATACATACATACATACATACATACATACATACATACATACATACAATTTCCCTTTTATAAATTTTGAAGGCATAGATTAAAATCTCTTTGAGAAATATACTTCTAGGCTACTCAAAATTATATATATTAGTATAAAGGCAAATAATATATATGATTACAAAATAAAACTTATGAACGTGAAAAAAAAAACTAATTTGAAGCGTGCTGAGTTATTACACATAAAACTTCACGAATGAAATTAAGTGGAAAGTTGAATTAATAAAGTAGCTAAAATATTAACTTAAAAATCATATGAACATATTTTATGACGAAAGAGGGAATGAATATAGGAATAAATATACCCTCTCTGGACTTTTACGGAAATGTCTTAAAAAATAACATTCCTATAATGTAGTCTGGTTCATCGAGGAAATATTCAGTATTTTTTTTTTACACTGCTACGAGCGCGTTCAAAACACTTCTATTCTGAAGTTTTATTGAAGCATCAGCTGAAGACTGTTTCTTAGGTATATAATTTTCACTAGTAGTCCATCTCTTCTAAATATTTTATCTCAAATCAACCTGTGGACGTTTTGGCCTTGGCATTTTCTCATCAAGAAACTATGTATCAAAACTGTATCAATTATTTCTAAAAAAATGTTGGGCTTGAAATCAATCTTAACTAAGAAACTATGAGAACTTAAATAACTCAAAACATAAACAAACATAAATGGTTTTAGTAATAGAACTTCAAGAGTTGATATCTATTTCGTACTGAAAGAATTGATTGTATTCAAAAATACTTTTAAATAACATAAAGTATGAATATAAGATCCAAACGAAACTAAATAGAAATTTACTTTCCCTGTTTCACATAGATAAGATCTTATTATTGCATTAGCAAATTTACAAAATCAAATTTTATAGAGACAATAAAAAGGAAGTATAACATTATTTATCATGATGGTGAAACGGAAGTGAAAAAGTTTTTGCTTTCATGGCAAAACCAACGAAAACTTTTAATTATATTAATTTCAAAACTTGAAAAAATAGTTAATTAGCATGCTCGCAAAAAGGAAATAAGAATTTTAACCTTATGATGGCAATTAGGAAATGAAAAGCTTATTGTTATAATGGCAAAATAGATGAAGAGTATGAAGTGTTGTAAAATAAAATGAAATAAATGAATTTATTATAGTTCATGGCAAAATGAAAATAATGTTTATGTTAATAATTTATTTATAAATGAAAATTATGTTAATAAACTATATGTAAATGAAAATAAAGTTAAAGTGTGCAAGGCGGCTTGTAATGCAATAGGTGCAGAAGATCGTGGGATTTCGAGAATCATAAATGGGAAACAAGGAAATTTTTAGCACCAAATAATCTTCTTCTGAAATAAACTTGTGAATTAGGATTTGTGTTATTGTTTCATTTCCTTTTTCTTTATTTTAGAGAAAAATAAAAGCAATATTTCGGGCTAAAGTATTAAGATGAATTATTAAATTCGCGGAATACATAATTCTATATTTTAATAAAAATAAAAGGTAAGAAAATTGAGCAAAATAAATATGTTTATAAATAATGTGTTAACATTCATTTAAAAACCATTCATTTTACTGTTATTCTATGTAATTTTAAGCTAAGCTTGAAAAAAAATTTTTTTACTAAAAGTAAAAATACTGATATCATTGTACGTGTAATAATAAGTATCAACCATATTTTCCTTTTATATTTTATTTTATATTACTTTATAAGAAAATGTAGTCGTGTTATTCTAATCTTATATATGTTTTTTTATTAATCCCCTTCTGTCCTTTTTTTCGATTATATAAATTTTCGAAATATTGAACATGTTCCATGTTAGATTTTTTCATCGATATATAATGAAAAATACTTTTTTCCTTGTTTCATTTCAATTATAAACCGTAAAAATAACTAAATATTACTACAGAACAATTCTATTTATTTGTTTTGCTTTCACCACAAATTTCGAAACAAATTTATTTTACAAGGGGATGACACAACTAAGAAAATTTATTTGGGGACGAGACTTTCTATAACAAAAGTACTGCTATAGGGTATTCGAACCTCAATGTAATTCCGCCGAATGGCCAATCAATTCCGAGAAAAAAGCCTTCGAAATTCCTACTTAGCTTATATACAAGTTATTTTCTCCTTGATACAACGTCACCGTGGCATGATCGTCAGCGTATCGGAGTACTATGTAATGGGTCAGGGTTCGATTCGGGGGTACGGCCAACTTCCTGTTTTTATTTTTTTTCCTCCAATTTATATTTTATCATTTACTTTCAGAATTAAGAATTTTATTTCTTTTAAAAAAAGACTCATTGATTTTTAAATGATATTCTGTATAATTATAGTAACTACTTTACTTTTTTAAAACACAAAAAACTAATACATAGCATAAATACAATTACATTAAAATCTAATTCATTGTATTTTTAAAATCATTCCATATACATAAATGACCATAAAATTTTACTTCCGTTTTTAACAAACTGATTTTGATCAAGAGAAAGGCAGCTGTTTTAAAGGAGCAGGTGCTATTCCTTTAAGAACAAAAAACTCTTTTAAAAACAAAGCATGCTTCAATAAAATGAGAAATCAGTAGGATAATGGATTTTGTGGTTACTATACCAGCGGTTCTCAAATTTTCACTACTGGCGACCAAACTTTCAATCATAATTTTTATCACGCCCCCTCCAAATAATAATGTATTGAATGCAATAATATAATGCACCTTGGAGCTAAAACTACAATTCGATCATAATTATAAATCGTACAAATTAACAAGATAAGTATTAAATTTTGTATATGTTACTTTTCAGTAATATATATATTTATTTTTTTACTTTTTAGTTCGATTCACTACAGAAGGGTGTTTTTTAGTTTGTTTTTAAACTATAATTTATTTTATAGTTATTTTTACTATACATGATAAAAATCACAATTCCAGTGAATAATTTAACTAAGAGAAAATAGACTTACCTACTTTCAAGAAACTTTCAATTTTTCTTTGATAATTTTAGAAAAAATCGAATAAAACTAATGTTCCAAATGTGCGTGTCCTTAATAAAGGACATAAATCACAAACAATTTTCTCTAACAAGACAGGAACCCTATTTTTCAGAAAAACTGTCATATTTTGTTCACGTTATTGTAGTTTTGCTATCATTTGATAATGAACAAATAGCATTTTGAATTTTTTCTTCCTTGTGTCTTTTTGACAAAATGAAGTGCTACATTTATGGCTTCATAGTTTTCTTCATAGAGTTCTTTAGGCAGTATTTGAAAATTTCATTTCAACTCAAACGTTTCATGTTTATCGCTTTTCTCATATTTACGCTCGCTATCTGGAATAATATGCATTAGTTCAGCTGGTTCTTCAATTGCTTGACCATTTTCAACTTCCTTCAATAGAGATCACAGATGCAAATTTTTTTATATACTGCTCATTGACATTCATAAACCATAATAAGTTGTACAACACAGCAATCAAAACAACAAAATTGTTCAGGGGGGAAAGTGTAGCATGTTCATAGAAAATATTTTTGAACAAAATTGGTCACTCAGGGAACTCGATCAAAACTAGTAACTTGATTGTAAAAAAACGTTTGCCACTCTCAAAAAGTGGCATATTTGTGACAAATTCATTTTTGTTCCCATTAAGACTGTCTAATAGGAGAATACTGTCAAGGTCACTATTAACGAATAAAGAGTTTTCCCAGAATTAAGGATTTCGTGAGCCTAGGTTGATTCTGCGCCTCATACGACCGCTCCCATATTAAAAGTGTATTTATTCAACATAAAAATATCGATGCCAGTTTTAAAAATAATTGTGTAAAACGTTTTTCATTATGCATTATATGTTTAAGAATACTCATAAAAATACATCTTGGGCAAATAATCCTTCAAAGTGCTCAATCTGCTTATCCATATATTCTAAAACTCATTCACATGGAAAAAAAGCAGCAGAAAAATATTATTTACAACTATCCTAAAAGAAAAAGAGACAGAGTGAAACATGCCAGTAAGTTTGAAGGTTAAATATATGATAAGCAAAAGTAGTATTTTAGGGGTTAAAGGAAACTTAATAAAAAAAAACTCTAACATCTTGGGATTACAGTAAAGCAAATAAAATGTCTATTTTTATTTGGTTATAGGATCAAAGATAGCTAATGAGCGTTTGAAGTGGAAACTTTAAATTTTTGATGATCACCAGATGATAAAAATAAATTAAATCAGTGTAAATGTGTATTTTTAAGTATGTCAGAAAGCATTTTGTTTTATTTTATCCCAAAAATTATTTTTTTAAACCTTTTATTTTCAATATGCTCACGCCCCACTCGCCGGGTTACCGTGCCCCCAGGGGGGCAAGCCCCTCAGTTTGAGAAACACTGTACTATACTATTGCTTAAAATTTTTTGCTATTTTTACGCATGTTTTTACAATATAACCTTACTACTTAAAAGACATTGTTCTTGTGGTAATTCTTCTTTTATTAACTGTGCTACATGTCAAAAAATTGTTTTGAATGTTTTTATATGATAATTATCACTGGATTCTTGTACGTAATAAAATATATGTAAGACCAAGTTAACGTTTTACTTATATTTATTTAACATTATTTACTTTAGTTTAACTTATTTTTACTTTTCATTTATATTAATTTAATTTATTTATTATTATTTTTAAAAATTATTATCATAACTATTAGTTGTTTTGTGTTTTAAAGTAAAATAGTTACTATAATAATATAGAATGTCATTTAAAAATCAATGAGTCTTTTTTAAAAAATAAAATTATTTAATTCTGAAATAAATGATAAAATAAATTGGAGAAAAAAAAAATAAAAACAGGAAGTTAGCTTCTCTCCCGAATTGATCCCTGACCCATTGCATAGTACTCCGAAACGCTGACGATCATGCCACGGTGACGTTGTATCAAGGAGAAAATATTGTATATAAGCTAAGTAGGAATTTCGAAGGCTGTTTTCTCGGAATTGATTGGTCATTCGGCGGAATTACATTGGGGTTTGAATACCCTTTAGCAATACTACTGTTACACAAAGTCCCCAAATGAATTCCTTCTGTCGTGTCCCTTGTTAGTATTATTAGTGGTGTTCAAAAAAGGCAATTAATTTTGTTTTTTTCTTATTTTACACATGATTTTTTTACACATTCTAGTTCTTTATTACATTGTATAAATCTGTCAAAAAAAATAAACATGTTTCATATTAGCCTTATTCATAAAATATCCCATATTTTTACAGTTTTTTTTTAATTTTAAATCTTTACAAAAAGATTTTCCTGTTTTTTTTTTAAATATAAACTCTACTTACATCTATTCTACTTTTAACAAATAATTTCGAAACAAAGTTATTTAATTGTCTTTTGACTTTAATACGTGCAATTATTTATGGCAAAAATTTTGCGCTTAAATAAAGTTTTAAAAAAATGAAACTTTTGTATATTCATTAATTAAAAATCACTATTTATTTAACAAACTATACGAATTATTTTGCACCAACTCTGTCATTTTAGTACATTTTCTGTAAATTGACATATTCAAAATATTCTGTTTCGTTATATGTAAATGTACGTTCAGTGGCTTTCAAAAGTATTCGTACACTTGTTGTTTTCTATAAAATTTAGTGATATTGGCTTCTAAATATTCGTATATCAGAATTGTATTTTTTATAATATCTACAACTTGTTCTTAATGGTACAATGTAATCAATTTATAAAACACAGCAGAATATTTATTTTGAAAATTGATGATAAAAAAAACTAGCAAAAATTTAAACCCCGAAAGCTTTTGTAACTAAAAAAATCAATATTTTTAATTATTATAATATTTTTCTTAATTTGATACTTAGTAGAATATTCTTTAGCTTCTACGACAGCTTTTGAACTTATCAGTGTAAACTTCATCTTTTCTGGGTGTATGTTATTCTGCATTGGTGTTCCTTCGTTCTTTCGAGATTACTAATTTTAATTTACATTTTGTTTTTATGTCATCTCTTCTTACTCGACCTTCGAGGTCTCTCCAAGTATGTTCTAGTGGGTTTTAATCAGGTGAGTGAGGGGTTTTTTACTTAGAGTTCTTTTTCTCCCACACTAACACCTCCTGATGGTTAGCTGAATAAAACAGTTTTTAACAAAAACACTTAGTGCTGACTTGAGACAAGTCACACACATATATAATAACGCTAATTCGCTGACCTAATTCAGCGACAGCTTTAGAAATCATAATAGGTCTCCAGTTTAGTCCAAAGACTTTTTGTACCTACATTTGTAGTGTCAGGTGAATTCCAATTTCTTCCTGATTTAGCACTGTAGGTTCTAGTACTTCACTTTTATTTTATTTTACTATATATATATATATATATATATATATATATATATATATATATATATATATATATATATATATACAGAAAGAGGGAGAGATTTACGACCAAAGAGACAAAATCAATACTTGTGACCAGAAGAATTTGAACGATTATAAGAGCAAATGAAGGAAGATACATGTTTTGGTAAAATGAGAAAACTTTCAAAATTGTAAAGCATTGGTTACAATATGATGGATATATATATATTTTCACATTTAAGCGCCACAGGTTAAAATGTTCCCTTATGTATAAAGTTTTTATAATCTGTTTAAATAAAAATATATGTAGTTGATTCACACGTACGTTTTCCTTTTAGTAAACTCTATGCGTGTTTTATTACAATGTGTGGTATGAGATTTAGTGAAAAGAGACCTTGATCTTAGGAATCGACCATTAGTACAGAGTTTCTCAAACTGTGTGGCGTGCCCACCAGGAGAGCGCGAGCATATTAAAAAGGGGGAAACAAAAGATTATCTAAGAAAGTTAATAATTTATGAAAAGTAGACAAACAAAATACATTTTGTCATAAAAAAATAATAAAATACACGTTTACACTGATATAATACACTTATAAATATATCAGTGTTGCGCAATGCATTTTATTATTCATTTAACAATACTAAGCTAACAAAAAGTTTAAAAATTACCAGTGACCCCATGGGCATTTCATATAAAAAATGATATCCAAAAATTAACATTTATATCAGTGTTTCTCAAACTGTGGGGCGTGCCCCCTGGGGGGGACGCGACGACCCTGCAAGGGGGGCGCGAGCATATTGAAAATAAAAGGTTTAAAAAATAATTTTCTGGAATGAAGCAAAACAAAATTTTTTCCGACATAATAAAAAATACACATTTGCACTGATATAATTTATTTTTATCATCTGGTGATCATCAAAAATAAAAGATTCCACTTCAAACGGTCATTAGCTACCTTTGATTCTATAACCAAATAAAAAAAGGCATTTTGTTTGCTTTACTGTAATCCCACGATGAGAGGTTTTTTTTATTACGTTTCTTTTAACCCCTAAATTATTGCTTTTGATTATCATATATTTGACCTTCAAACTTACTGGTGTATTTCACTCCGTCTTTTTTTCTTTTAGGAAAGTTGTAAATAATATTTTTCTGTTGCTTTTTTTTCCATATGAATGAGTTTTATGATATATGGATAAGCATATTGAGAACTTTGAAAGATTATTTGGCTAAAATGTATTTTTTATGAGTATTCTGAAACATTTAATGCATAATGAAAAACGTTTTACACAATTATTTTTTAGAACATGCTGTGCTTTCCCCCCATGAACAATTTTGTGGTTTTGATTGCTGTGTTGTACGACTTATTACGGTTTATAAATGTAAATGAGCAGAATAAAAAAAAAATGGGCATGGGCATCTGTGATTTCTATTGAAGGAAATTGAAACTGATCAAGTAATTGAAGAACCTGCTGAAATAATGCATATTAATCAAGATAGCGAAAGTAAATATGCGATAAGTAACAGACATGAAATGTTTGAGTTGAATGAAATTTTCAAATGCTGCCTAAAGAATATGAAGAAAACTATGAAGCCATAAATGTAGCACTTCGCATTGTCAAAAAAGACACAAGGAAGAAAAAGTTCAAAACGCTATTTGTAGATCATCAAACGTTAACAAATTTACAATAACGTGAACAAAATATGACAGTTTTGATGGGAAATAACGCTCCCGGATTATTAGCGAAAAGTGTCTATGATTTTTGTCTTTTATTAAGGACACGCATATTTGGAACATTTTCTTTAGTTTTATTGGATTTTTTCTCAAATTATCAAAAGAAAAATTGAAAAGTCCTTGAAAGTAGGTAAGTATATATTCTCTTTATTAAATTATGAACTGGAATTGTGATTTTTATCGTGTATAGTATAAAAATAATTATAAAATAAATTATAGTCTTAAAACAAACTAAAAAACACGCTTTTATAGTGCATCGAACTAAAAAGTAAAAAAAAAATATATATATTACTTAAAAGTAACACATATACAAAATTTATA